>CM073594.1:3337849-3507849 GCA_037074705.1 Zhengitettix transpicula
TTATTCAAATTTCTCTCGTAAAAAAGACGTTTGTTATTTATTATTAAAAATGTTGAAAAAAGCACTAAGGGGGTAGTCTTGTATGTTTTATTCAAATTTCTCTCGTAAAAAAGACGTTTGTTATTTATTATTAAAAATGTTGAAAAAACCACTAAGGAGTTAGCCTTGTATGTTTTATTCAAATTTCTCTCGTAAAAAAGACGTTTGTTATTTTTTATTCAAAATGTTGAAAAAAGCACTAAGGGGGTAGTCTTGTATGTTTTATTCAAATTTCTCTCGTAAAAAAGACGTTTGTTATTTATTATTAAAAATGTTGAAAAAACCACTAAGGAGTTAGCCTTGTATGTTTTCTTCAAATTTCTCTCGTAAAAAAGACGTTTGTTATTTATTATTAAAAATGTTGAAAAAACCACTAAGGGGGTAGCCTTGTATGTTTTATTCAAATTTCTCTCGTAAAAAAGACGTTTGTTATTTTTTATTAAAAATGTTGAAAAAAGCACTAAGGGGGTAGTCTTGTATGTTTTATTCAAATTTCTCTCGTAAAAAAGACGTTTGTTATTTATTATTAAAAATGTTGAAAAAACCACTAAGGAGTTAGCCTTGTATGTTTTATTCAAATTTCTCTCGTAAAAAAGACGTTTGTTATTTTTTATTAAAAATGTTGAAAAAAGCACTAAGGGGGTCGCCTTGTATGTTTTATTCAAATTTCTCTCGTAAAAAAGACGTTTGTTATTTTTTATTAAAAATGTTGAAAAAAGCACTAAGAGGGTAGTCTTGTATGTTTTATTCAAATTTCTCTCGTAAAAAAGACGTTTGTTATTTTTTATTAAAAATGTTGAAAAAAGCACTAAGGGGGTAGTCTTGTATGTTTTATTCAAATTTCTCTCGTAAAAAAGACGTTTGTTATTTTTTATTAAAAATGTTGAAAAAAGCACTAAGGGGGTAGTCTTGTATGTTTTATTCAAATTTCTCTCGTAAAAAAGACGTTTGTTATTTTTTATTAAAAATGTTGAAAAAAGCACTAAGGGGGTAGTCTTGTATGTTTTATTCAAATTTCTCTCGTAAAAAAGACGTTTGTTATTTTTTATTAAAAATGTTGAAAAAACCACTAAGGGGGTAGTCTTGCATGTTTTATTCAAATTTCTCTCGTAAAAAAGACGTTTGTTATTTTTTATTAAAAATGTTGAAAAAAGCACTAAGGGGGTAGTCTTGTATGTTTTATTCAAATTTCTCTCGTAAAAAAGACGTTTGTTATTTTTTATTAAAAATGTTGAAAAAAGCACTAAGGGGGTAGTCTTGTATGTTTTATTCAAATTTCTTTCGTTAAAAAGACGTTTGTTATTTATTATTAAAAATGTTAAAAAAACCACTAAGGGGGTAGTCTTGTATGTTTTATTCAAATTTCTCTCGTAAAAAAGACGTTTGTTATTTATTATTAAAAATGTTAAAAAAACCACTAAGGGGGTAGTCTTGTATGTTTTATTCAAATTTCTCTCGTAAAAAAGACGTTTGTTATTTTTTATTAAAAATGTTGAAAAAAGCACTAAGGGGATAGTCTTGTATGTTTTATTCAAATTTCTCTCGTAAAAAAAACGTTTGTTATTTTTTATTAAAAATGTTGAAAAAAGCACTAAGGGGGTAGTCTTGTATGTTTTATTCAAATTTCTCTCGTAAAAAAGACGTTTGTTATTTTTTATTAAAAATGTTGAAAAAAGCACTAAGGGGGTAGTCTTGTATGTTTTATTCAAATTTCTCTCGTAAAAAAGACGTTTGTTATTTTTTATTAAAAATGTTGAAAAAAGCACTAAGGGGGTAGTCTTGATGTTTTATTCAAATTTCTCTCGTAAAAAAGACGTTTGTTATTTTTTATTAAAAATGTTGAAAAAAGCACTAAGGGGGTAGTTTTGTATGTTTTATTCAAATTTCTCTCGTAAAAAAGACGTTGTTATTTTTTATTAAAAATGTTGAAAAAACCACTAAGGGGGTAGTCTTGTATGTTTTATTCAAATTTCTCTCGTAAAAAAGACGTTTGTTATTTTTTATTAAAAATGTTGAAAAAAGCACTAAGGGGATAGTCTTGTATGTTTTATTCAAATTTCTCTCGTAAAAAAACGTTTGTTATTTTTTATTAAAAATGTTGAAAAAAGCACTAAGGGGGTAGTCTTGTATGTTTTATTCAAATTTCTCTCGTAAAAAAGACGTTTGTTATTTTTTATTAAAAATGTTGAAAAAAGCACTAAGGGGGTAGTCTTGTATGTTTTATTCAAATTTCTCTCGTAAAAAAGACGTTTGTTATTTTTTATTAAAAATGTTGAAAAAAGCACTAAGGGGGTAGTCTTGATGTTTTATTCAAATTTCTCTCGTAAAAAAGACGTTTGTTATTTTTTATTAAAAATGTTGAAAAAAGCACTAAGGGGGTCGCCTTGTATGTTTTATTCAAATTTCTCTCGTAAAAAAGACGTTTGTTATTTTTTATTAAAAATGTTGAAAAAAGCACTAAGGGGGTAGTCTTGTATGTTTTATTCAAATTTCTCTCGTAAAAAAGACGTTTGTTATTTTTTATTAAAAATGTTGAAAAAAGCACTAAGGGGGTAGTCTTGTATGTTTTATTCAAATTTCTCTCGTAAAAAAGACGTTTGTTATTTTTTATTAAAAATGTTGAAAAAAGCACTAAGGGGGTCGCCTTGTATGTTTTATTCAAATTTCTCTCGTAAAAAAGACGTTTGTTATTTTTTATTAAAAATGTTGAAAAAAGCACTAAGAGGGTAGTCTTGTATGTTTTATTCAAATTTCTCTCGTAAAAAAGACGTTTGTTATTTTTTATTAAAAATGTTGAAAAAAGCACTAAGGGGGTAGTCTTGTATGTTTTATTCAAATTTCTCTCGTAAAAAAGACGTTTGTTATTTTTTATTAAAAATGTTGAAAAAAGCACTAAGGGGGTAGTCTTGTATGTTTTATTCAAATTTCTCTCGTAAAAAAGACGTTTGTTATTTTTTATTAAAAATGTTGAAAAAAGCACTAAGGGGGTCGCCTTGTATGTTTTATTCAAATTTCTCTCGTAAAAAAGACGTTTGTTATTTTTTATTAAAAATGTTGAAAAAAGCACTAAGAGGGTAGTCTTGTATGTTTTATTCAAATTTCTCTCGTAAAAAAGACGTTTGTTATTTTTTATTAAAAATGTTGAAAAAAGCACTAAGGGGGTAGTCTTGTATGTTTTATTCAAATTTCTCTCGTAAAAAAGACGTTTGTTATTTTTTATTAAAAATGTTGAAAAAAGCACTAAGGGGGTAGTCTTGTATGTTTTATTCAAATTTCTCTCGTAAAAAAGACGTTTGTTATTTTTTATTAAAAATGTTGAAAAAAGCACTAAGGGGGTAGTCTTGTATGTTTTATTCAAATTTCTCTCGTAAAAAAGACGTTTGTTATTTTTTATTAAAAATGTTGAAAAAAGCACTAAGGGGGTAGTCTTGTATGTTTTATTCAAATTTCTCTCGTAAAAAAGACGTTTGTTATTTTTTATTAAAAATGTTGAAAAAAGCACTAAGGGGGTAGTCTTGTATGTTTAATTCAAATTTCTCTCGTAAAAAAGACGATTGTTATTTTTTATTAAAAATGTTGAAAAAAGCACTAAGAGGGTAGTCTTGTATGTTTTATTCAAATTTCTCTCGTAAAAAAGACGTTTGTTATTTTTTATTAAAAATGTTGAAAAAAGCACTAAGGGGGTAGTCTTGTATGTTTTATTCAAATTTCTCTCGTAAAAAAGACGTTTGTTATTTATTATTAAAAATGTTGAAAAAACCACTAAGGGGGTAGCCTTGTATGTTTTATTCAAATTTCTCTCGTAAAAAAGACGTTTGTTATTTTTTATTAAAATGTTGAAAAAAGCACTAAGGGGGTAGTCTTGTATGTTTTATTCAAATTTCTCTCGTAAAAAAGACGTTTGTTATTTTTTATTAAAAATGTTGAAAAAAGCACTAAGGGGGTAGCCTTGTATGTTTTATTCAAATTTCTCTCGTAAAAAAGACGTTTGTTATTTTTTATTAAAAATGTTGAAAAAAGCACTAAGGGGGTCGCCTTGTATGTTTTATTCAAATCTCTCGTAAAAAAGACGTTTGTTATTTTTTATTAAAAATGTTGAAAAAAGCACTAAGAGGGTAGTCTTGTATGTTTTATTCAAATTTCTCTCGTAAAAAAGACGTTTGTTATTTTTTATTAAAAATGTTGAAAAAAGCACTAAGGGGGTAGTCTTGTATGTTTTATTCAAATTTCTCTCGTAAAAAAGACGTTTGTTATTTTTTATTAAAAATGTTGAAAAAAGCACTAAGGGGGTAGTCTTGTATGTTTTATTCAAATTTCTCTCGTAAAAAAGACGTTTGTTATTTTTTATTAAAAATGTTGAAAAAAGCACTAAGGGGGTAGTCTTGTATGTTTTATTCAAATTTCTTTCGTTAAAAAGACGTTTGTTATTTATTATTAAAAATGTTAAAAAAACCACTAAGGGGGTAGTCTTGTATGTTTTATTCAAATTTCTCTCGTAAAAAGACGTTTGTTATTTATTATTAAAAATGTTAAAAAAACCACTAAGGGGGTAGTCTTGTATGTTTTATTCAAATTTCTCTCGTAAAAAAGACGTTTGTTATTTTTTATTAAAAATGTTGAAAAAAGCACTAAGGGGATAGTCTTGTATGTTTTATTCAAATTTCTCTCGTAAAAAAAACGTTTGTTATTTTTTATTAAAAATGTTGAAAAAAGCACTAAGGGGGTAGTCTTGTATGTTTTATTCAAATTTCTCTCGTAAAAAAGACGTTTGTTATTTTTTATTAAAAATGTTGAAAAAAGCACTAAGGGGGTAGTCTTGTATGTTTTATTCAAATTTCTCTCGTAAAAAAGACGTTTGTTATTTTTTATTAAAAATGTTGAAAAAAGCACTAAGGGGGTAGTCTTGATGTTTTATTCAAATTTCTCTCGTAAAAAAGACGTTTGTTATTTTTTATTAAAAATGTTGAAAAAAGCACTAAGGGGGTAGTCTTGTATGTTTTATTCAAATTTCTCTCGTAAAAAAGACGTTTGTTATTTTTATTAAAAATGTTGAAAAAACCACTAAGGGGGTAGTCTTGTATGTTTTATTCAAATTTCTCTCGTAAAAAAGACGTTTGTTATTTTTTATTAAAAATGTTGAAAAAAGCACTAAGGGGATAGTCTTGTATGTTTTATTCAAATTTCTCTCGTAAAAAAAACGTTTGTTATTTTTTATTAAAAATGTTGAAAAAAGCACTAAGGGGGTAGTCTTGTATGTTTTATTCAAATTTCTCTCGTAAAAAAGACGTTTGTTATTTTTTATTAAAAATGTTGAAAAAAGCACTAAGGGGGTAGTCTTGTATGTTTTATTCAAATTTCTCTCGTAAAAAAGACGTTTGTTATTTTTTATTAAAAATGTTGAAAAAAGCACTAAGGGGGTAGTCTTGTATGTTTTATTCAAATTTCTCTCGTAAAAAAGACGTTTGTTATTTATTATTAAAAATGTTAAAAAAACCACTAAGGGGGTAGTCTTGTATGTTTTATTCAAATTTCTCTCGTAAAAAAGACGTTTGTTATTTTTTATTAAAAATGTTGAAAAAAGCACTAAGGGGATAGTCTTGTATGTTTTATTCAAATTTCTCTCGTAAAAAAAACGTTTGTTATTTTTTATTAAAAATGTTGAAAAAAGCACTAAGGGGGTAGTCTTGTATGTTTTATTCAAATTTCTCTCGTAAAAAAGACGTTTGTTATTTTTTATTAAAAATGTTGAAAAAAGCACTAAGGGGGTAGTCTTGTATGTTTTATTCAAATTTCTCTCGTAAAAAAGACGTTTGTTATTTTTTATTAAAAATGTTGAAAAAAGCACTAAGGGGGTAGTCTTGATGTTTTATTCAAATTTCTCTCGTAAAAAAGACGTTTGTTATTTTTTATTAAAAATGTTGAAAAAAGCACTAAGGGGGTAGTCTTGTATGTTTTATTCAAATTTCTCTCGTAAAAAAGACGTTTGTTATTTTTTATTAAAAATGTTGAAAAAACCACTAAGGGGGTAGTCTTGTATGTTTTATTCAAATTTCTCTCGTAAAAAAGACGTTTGTTATTTTTATTAAAAATGTTGAAAAAAGCACTAAGGGGATAGTCTTGTATGTTTTATTCAAATTTCTCTCGTAAAAAAAACGTTTGTTATTTTTTATTAAAAATGTTGAAAAAAGCACTAAGGGGGTAGTCTTGTATGTTTTATTCAAATTTCTCTCGTAAAAAAGACGTTTGTTATTTTTTATTAAAAATGTTGAAAAAAGCACTAAGGGGGTAGTCTTGTATGTTTTATTCAAATTTCTCTCGTAAAAAAGACGTTTGTTATTTTTTATTAAAAATGTTGAAAAAAGCACTAAGGGGGTAGTCTTGATGTTTTATTCAAATTTCTCTCGTAAAAAAGACGTTTGTTATTTTTTATTAAAAATGTTGAAAAAAGCACTAAGGGGGTCGCCTTGTATGTTTTATTCAAATTTCTCTCGTAAAAAAGACGTTTGTTATTTTTTATTAAAAATGTTGAAAAAAGCACTAAGGGGGTAGTCTTGTATGTTTTATTCAAATTCCTCTCGTAAAAAAGACGTTTGTTATTTTTTATTAAAAATGTTGAAAAAAGCACTAAGGGGGTAGTCTTGTATGTTTTATTCAAATTTCTCTCGTAAAAAAGACGTTTGTTATTTTTTATTAAAAATGTTGAAAAAAGCACTAAGGGGGTCGCCTTGTATGTTTTATTCAAATTTCTCTCGTAAAAAAGACGTTTGTTATTTTTTATTAAAAATGTTGAAAAAAGCACTAAGAGGGTAGTCTTGTATGTTTTATTCAAATTTCTCTCGTAAAAAAGACGTTTGTTATTTTTTATTAAAAATGTTGAAAAAAGCACTAAGGGGGTAGTCTTGTATGTTTTATTTAAATTTCTCTCGTAAAAAAGACGTTTGTTATTTTTTATTAAAAATGTTGAAAAAAGCACTAAGGGGGTAGTCTTGTATGTTTTATTCAAATTTCTCTCGTAAAAAAGACGTTTGTTATTTTTTATTAAAAATGTTGAAAAAAGCACTAAGGGGGTCGCCTTGTATGTTTTATTCAAATTTCTCTCGTAAAAAGACGTTTGTTATTTTTTATTAAAAATGTTGAAAAAAGCACTAAGAGGGTAGTCTTGTATGTTTTATTCAAATTTCTCTCGTAAAAAAGACGTTTGTTATTTTTTATTAAAAATGTTGAAAAAAGCACTAAGGGGGTAGTCTTGTATGTTTTATTCAAATTTCTCTCGTAAAAAAGACGTTTGTTATTTTTTATTAAAAATGTTGAAAAAAGCACTAAGGGGGTAGTCTTGTATGTTTTATTCAAATTTCTCTCGTAAAAAAGACGTTTGTTATTTTTTATTAAAAATGTTGAAAAAAGCACTAAGGGGGTAGTCTTGTATGTTTTATTCAAATTTCTCTCGTAAAAAAGACGTTTGTTATTTTTTATTAAAAATGTTGAAAAAAGCACTAAGGGGGTAGTCTTGTATGTTTTATTCAAATTTCTCTCGTAAAAAAGACGTTTGTTATTTTTTATTAAAAATGTTGAAAAAAGCACTAAGGGGGTAGTCTTGTATGTTTTATTCAAATTTCTCTCGTAAAAAAGACGATTGTTATTTTTTATTAAAAATGTTGAAAAAAGCACTAAGAGGGTAGTCTTGTATGTTTTATTCAAATTTCTCTCGTAAAAAAGACGTTTGTTATTTTTTATTAAAAATGTTGAAAAAAGCACTAAGGGGGTAGTCTTGTATGTTTTATTCAAATTTCTCTCGTAAAAAAGACGTTTGTTATTTATTATTAAAAATGTTGAAAAAACCACTAAGGGGGTAGCCTTGTATGTTTTATTCAAATTTCTCTCGTAAAAAAGACGTTTGTTATTTTTTATTAAAAATGTTGAAAAAAGCACTAAGGGGGTAGTCTTGTATGTTTTATTCAAATTTCTCTCGTAAAAAAGACGTTTGTTATTTTTTATTAAAAATGTTGAAAAAAGCACTAAGGGGGTAGCCTTGTATGTTTTATTCAAATTTCTCTCGTAAAAAAGACGTTTGTTATTTTTTATTAAAAATGTTGAAAAAAGCACTAAGGGGGTCGCCTTGTATGTTTTATTCAAATTTCTCTCGTAAAAAAGACGTTTGTTATTTTTTATTAAAAATGTTGAAAAAAGCACTAAGAGGGTAGTCTTGTATGTTTTATTCAAATTTCTCTCGTAAAAAAGACGTTTGTTATTTTTTATTAAAAATGTTGAAAAAAGCACTAAGGGGGTAGTCTTGTATGTTTTATTCAAATTTCTCTCGTAAAAAAGACGTTTGTTATTTTTTATTAAAAATGTTGAAAAAAGCACTAAGGGGGTGGTCTTGTATGTTTTATTCAAATTTCTCTCGTAAAAAAGACGTTTGTTATTTATTATTAAAAATGTTGAAAAAACCACTAAGGGGGTAGCCTTGTATGTTTTATTCAAATTTCTCTCGTAAAAAAGACGTTTGTTATTTATTATTAAAAATGTTGAAAAAACCACTAAGGGGGTAGCCTTGTATGTTTTATTCAAATTTCTCTCGTAAAAAAGACGTTTGTTATTTATTATTAAAAATGTTGAAAAAAGCACTAAGGGGGTAGTCTTGTATGTTTTATTCAAATTTCTCTCGTAAAAAAGACGTTTGTTATTTATTATTAAAAATGTTGAAAAAACCACTAAGGAGTTAGCCTTGTATGTTTTATTCAAATTTCTCTCGTAAAAAAGACGTTTGTTATTTTTTATTCAAAATGTTGAAAAAAGCACTAAGGGGGTAGTCTTGTATGTTTTATTCAAATTTCTCTCGTAAAAAAGACGTTTGTTATTTATTATTAAAAATGTTGAAAAAACCACTAAGGAGTTAGCCTTGTATGTTTTCTTCAAATTTCTCTCGTAAAAAAGACGTTTGTTATTTATTATTAAAAATGTTGAAAAAACCACTAAGGGGGTAGCCTTGTATGTTTTATTCAAATTTCTCTCGTAAAAAAGACGTTTGTTATTTTTTATTAAAAATGTTGAAAAAAGCACTAAGGGGGTAGTCTTGTATGTTTTATTCAAATTTCTCTCGTAAAAAAGACGTTTGTTATTTATTATTAAAAATGTTGAAAAAACCACTAAGGAGTTAGCCTTGTATGTTTTATTCAAATTTCTCTCGTAAAAAAGACGTTTGTTATTTTTTATTAAAAATGTTGAAAAAAGCACTAAGGGGGTCGCCTTGTATGTTTTATTCAAATTTCTCTCGTAAAAAAGACGTTTGTTATTTTTTATTAAAAATGTTGAAAAAAGCACTAAGAGGGTAGTCTTGTATGTTTTATTCAAATTTCTCTCGTAAAAAAGACGTTTGTTATTTTTTATTAAAAATGTTGAAAAAAGCACTAAGGGGGTAGTCTTGTATGTTTTATTCAAATTTCTCTCGTAAAAAAGACGTTTGTTATTTTTTATTAAAAATGTTGAAAAAAGCACTAAGGGGGTAGTCTTGTATGTTTTATTCAAATTTCTCTCGTAAAAAAGACGTTTGTTATTTTTTATTAAAAATGTTGAAAAAAGCACTAAGGGGGTAGTCTTGTATGTTTTATTCAAATTTCTCTCGTAAAAAAGACGTTTGTTATTTTTTATTAAAAATGTTGAAAAAACCACTAAGGGGGTAGTCTTGCATGTTTTATTCAAATTTCTCTCGTAAAAAAGACGTTTGTTATTTTTTATTAAAAATGTTGAAAAAAGCACTAAGGGGGTAGTCTTGTATGTTTTATTCAAATTTCTCTCGTAAAAAGACGTTTGTTATTTTTTATTAAAAATGTTGAAAAAAGCACTAAGGGGGTAGTCTTGTATGTTTTATTCAAATTTCTTTCGTTAAAAAGACGTTTGTTATTTATTATTAAAAATGTTAAAAAAACCACTAAGGGGGTAGTCTTGTATGTTTTATTCAAATTTCTCTCGTAAAAAGACGTTTGTTATTTATTATTAAAAATGTTAAAAAAACCACTAAGGGGGTAGTCTTGTATGTTTTATTCAAATTTCTCTCGTAAAAAAGACGTTTGTTATTTTTTATTAAAAATGTTGAAAAAAGCACTAAGGGATAGTCTTGTATGTTTTATTCAAATTTCTCTCGTAAAAAAAACGTTTGTTATTTTTTATTAAAAATGTTGAAAAAAGCACTAAGGGGGTAGTCTTGTATGTTTTATTCAAATTTCTCTCGTAAAAAAGACGTTTGTTATTTTTTATTAAAAATGTTGAAAAAAGCACTAAGGGGGTAGTCTTGTATGTTTTATTCAAATTTCTCTCGTAAAAAAGACGTTTGTTATTTTTTATTAAAAATGTTGAAAAAAGCACTAAGGGGGTAGTCTTGATGTTTTATTCAAATTTCTCTCGTAAAAAAGACGTTTGTTATTTTTTATTAAAAATGTTGAAAAAAGCACTAAGGGGGTAGTCTTGTATGTTTTATTCAAATTTCTCTCGTAAAAAAGACGTTTGTTATTTTTTATTAAAAATGTTGAAAAAACCACTAAGGGGGTAGTCTTGTATGTTTTATTCAAATTTCTCTCGTAAAAAAGACGTTTGTTATTTTTTATTAAAAATGTTGAAAAAAGCACTAAGGGGATAGTCTTGTATGTTTTATTCAAATTTCTCTCGTAAAAAAAACGTTTGTTATTTTTTATTAAAAATGTTGAAAAAAGCACTAAGGGGGTAGTCTTGTATGTTTTATTCAAATTTCTCTCGTAAAAAAGACGTTTGTTATTTTTTATTAAAAATGTTGAAAAAAGCACTAAGGGGGTAGTCTTGTATGTTTTATTCAAATTTCTCTCGTAAAAAAGACGTTTGTTATTTTTTATTAAAAATGTTGAAAAAAGCACTAAGGGGGTAGTCTTGATGTTTTATTCAAATTTCTCTCGTAAAAAAGACGTTTGTTATTTTTTATTAAAAATGTTGAAAAAAGCACTAAGGGGGTCGCCTTGTATGTTTTATTCAAATTTCTCTCGTAAAAAAGACGTTTGTTATTTTTTATTAAAAATGTTGAAAAAAGCACTAAGGGGGTAGTCTTGTATGTTTTATTCAAATTTCTCTCGTAAAAAAGACGTTTGTTATTTTTTATTAAAAATGTTGAAAAAAGCACTAAGGGGGTAGTCTTGTATGTTTTATTCTAATTTCTCTCGTAAAAAAGACGTTTGTTATTTTTTATTAAAAATGTTGAAAAAAGCACTAAGGGGGTCGCCTTGTATGTTTTATTCAAATTTCTCTCGTAAAAAAGACGTTTGTTATTTTTTATTAAAAATGTTGAAAAAAGCACTAAGAGGGTAGTCTTGTATGTTTTATTCAAATTTCTCTCGTAAAAAAGACGTTTGTTATTTTTTATTAAAAATGTTGAAAAAAGCACTAAGGGGGTAGTCTTGTATGTTTTATTCAAATTTCTCTCGTAAAAAAGACGTTTGTTATTTTTTATTAAAAATGTTGAAAAAAGCACTAAGGGGGTAGTCTTGTATGTTTTATTCAATTTCTCTCGTAAAAAAGACGTTTGTTATTTTTTATTAAAAATGTTGAAAAAAGCACTAAGGGGGTCGCCTTGTATGTTTTATTCAAATTTCTCTCGTAAAAAAGACGTTTGTTATTTTTTATTAAAAATGTTGAAAAAAGCACTAAGAGGGTAGTCTTGTATGTTTTATTCAAATTTCTCTCGTAAAAAAGACGTTTGTTATTTTTTATTAAAAATGTTGAAAAAAGCACTAAGGGGGTAGTCTTGTATGTTTTATTCAAATTTCTCTCGTAAAAAAGACGTTTGTTATTTTTTATTAAAAATGTTGAAAAAAGCACTAAGGGGGTAGTCTTGTATGTTTTATTCAAATTTCTCTCGTAAAAAAGACGTTTGTTATTTTTTATTAAAAATGTTGAAAAAAGCACTAAGGGGGTAGTCTTGTATGTTTTATTCAAATTTCTCTCGTAAAAAAGACGTTTGTTATTTTTTATTAAAAATGTTGAAAAAAGCACTAAGGGGGTAGTCTTGTATGTTTTATTCAAATTTCTCTCGTAAAAAAGACGTTTGTTATTTTTTATTAAAAATGTTGAAAAAAGCACTAAGGGGGTAGTCTTGTATGTTTAATTCAAATTTCTCTCGTAAAAAAGACGATTGTTATTTTTTATTAAAAATGTTGAAAAAAGCACTAAGAGGGTAGTCTTGTATGTTTTATTCAAATTTCTCTCGTAAAAAAGACGTTTGTTATTTTTTATTAAAAATGTTGAAAAAAGCACTAAGGGGGTAGTCTTGTATGTTTTATTCAAATTTCTCTCGTAAAAAAGACGTTTGTTATTTATTATTAAAAATGTTGAAAAAACCACTAAGGGGGTAGCCTTGTATGTTTTATTCAAATTTCTCTCGTAAAAAAGACGTTTGTTATTTTTTATTAAAAATGTTGAAAAAAGCACTAAGGGGGTAGTCTTGTATGTTTTATTCAAATTTCTCTCGTAAAAAAGACGTTTGTTATTTTTTATTAAAAATGTTGAAAAAAGCACTAAGGGGGTAGCCTTGTATGTTTTATTCAAATTTCTCTCGTAAAAAAGACGTTTGTTATTTTTATTAAAAATGTTGAAAAAAGCACTAAGGGGGTCGCCTTGTATGTTTTATTCAAATTTCTCTCGTAAAAAAGACGTTTGTTATTTTTTATTAAAAATGTTGAAAAAAGCACTAAGAGGGTAGTCTTGTATGTTTTATTCAAATTTCTCTCGTAAAAAAGACGTTTGTTATTTTTTATTAAAAATGTTGAAAAAAGCACTAAGGGGGTAGTCTTGTATGTTTTATTCAAATTTCTCTCGTAAAAAAGACGTTTGTTATTTTTTATTAAAAATGTTGAAAAAAGCACTAAGGGGGTGGTCTTGTATGTTTTATTCAAATTTCTCTCGTAAAAAAGACGTTTGTTATTTATTATTAAAAATGTTGAAAAAACCACTAAGGGGTAGCCTTGTATGTTTTATTCAAATTTCTCTCGTAAAAAAGACGTTTGTTATTTATTATTAAAAATGTTGAAAAAACCACTAAGGGGGTAGCCTTGTATGTTTTATTCAAATTTCTCTCGTAAAAAAGACGTTTGTTATTTATTATTAAAAATGTTGAAAAAAGCACTAAGGAGTTAGCCTTGTATGTTTTATTCAAATTTCTCTCGTAAAAAAGACGTTTGTTATTTTTTATTAAAAATGTTGAAAAAAGCACTAAGGGGGTCGTCTTGTATGTTTTATTCAAATTTCTCTCGTAAAAAAGACGTTTGTTATTTTTTATTAAAAATGTTGAAAAAAGCACTAAGAGGGTAGTCTTGTATGTTTTATTCAAATTTCTCTCGTAAAAAAGACGTTTGTTATTTTTTATTAAAAATGTTGAAAAAAGCACTAAGGGGGTAGTCTTGTATGTTTTATTCAAATTTCTCTCGTAAAAAAGACGTTTGTTATTTTTATTAAAAATGTTGAAAAAAGCACTAAGGGGGTAGTCTTGTATGTTTTATTCAAATTTCTCTCGTAAAAAAGACGTTTGTTATTTTTTATTAAAAATGTTGAAAAAAGCACTAAGGGGGTAGTCTTGTATGTTTTATTCAAATTTCTCTCGTAAAAAAGACGTTTGTTATTTTTTATTAAAAATGTTGAAAAAAGCACTAAGGGGGTAGTCTTGTATGTTTTATTCAAATTTCTCTCGTAAAAAAGACGTTTGTTATTTTTTATTAAAAATGTTGAAAAAAGCACTAAGGGGGTAGTCTTGTATGTTTTATTCAAATTTCTCTCGTAAAAAAGACGATTGTTATTTTTTATTAAAAATGTTGAAAAAAGCACTAAGAGGGTAGTCTTGTATGTTTTATTCAAATTTCTCTCGTAAAAAAGACGTTTGTTATTTTTTATTAAAAATGTTGAAAAAAGCACTAAGGGGGTAGTCTTGTATGTTTTATTCAAATTTCTCTCGTAAAAAAGACGTTTGTTATTTATTATTAAAAAATGTTGAAAAAACCACTAAGGGGGTAGCCTTGTATGTTTTATTCAAATTTCTCTCGTAAAAAAGACGTTTGTTATTTTTTATTAAAAATGTTGAAAAAAGCACTAAGGGGGTAGTCTTGTATGTTTTATTCAAATTTCTCTCGTAAAAAAGACGTTTGTTATTTTTTATTAAAAATGTTGAAAAAAGCACTAAGGGGGTAGCCTTGTATGTTTTATTCAAATTTCTCTCGTAAAAAAGACGTTGTTATTTTTTATTAAAAATGTTGAAAAAAGCACTAAGGGGGTCGCCTTGTATGTTTTATTCAAATTTCTCTCGTAAAAAAGACGTTTGTTATTTTTTATTAAAAATGTTGAAAAAAGCACTAAGGAGGGTAGTCTTGTATGTTTTATTCAAATTTCTCTCGTAAAAAAGACGTTTGTTATTTTTTATTAAAAATGTTGAAAAAAGCACTAAGGGGGTAGTCTTGTATGTTTTATTCAAATTTCTCTCGTAAAAAAGACGTTTGTTATTTTTTATTAAAAATGTTGAAAAAAGCACTAAGGGGGTGGTCTTGTATGTTTTATTCAAATTTCTCTCGTAAAAAAGACGTTTGTTATTTATTATTAAAAATGTTGAAAAAACCACTAAGGGGGTAGCCTTGTATGTTTTATTCAAATTTCTCTCGTAAAAAAGACGTTTGTTATTTATTATTAAAAATGTTGAAAAAACCACTAAGGGGGTAGCCTTGTATGTTTTATTCAAATTTCTCTCGTAAAAAAGACGTTTGTTATTTATTATTAAAAATGTTGAAAAAAGCACTAAGGGGGTAGTCTTGTATGTTTTATTCAAATTTCTCTCGTAAAAAAGACGTTTGTTATTTATTATTAAAAATGTTGAAAAAACCACTAAGGAGTTAGCCTTGTATGTTTTATTCAAATTTCTCTCGTAAAAAAGACGTTTGTTATTTTTTATTCAAAATGTTGAAAAAAGCACTAAGGGGGTAGTCTTGTATGTTTTATTCAAATTTCTCTCGTAAAAAAGACGTTTGTTATTTATTATTAAAAATGTTGAAAAAACCACTAAGGAGTTAGCCTTGTATGTTTTCTTCAAATTTCTCTCGTAAAAAAGACGTTTGTTATTTATTATTAAAAATGTTGAAAAAACCACTAAGGGGGTAGCCTTGTATGTTTTATTCAAATTTCTCTCGTAAAAAAGACGTTTGTTATTTTTTATTAAAAATGTTGAAAAAAGCACTAAGGGGGTAGTCTTGTATGTTTTATTCAAATTTCTCTCGTAAAAAAGACGTTTGTTATTTATTATTAAAAATGTTGAAAAAACCACTAAGGAGTTAGCCTTGTATGTTTTATTCAAATTTCTCTCGTAAAAAAGACGTTTGTTATTTTTTATTCAAAATGTTGAAAAAAGCACTAAGGGGGTAGTCTTGTATGTTTTATTCAAATTTCTCTCGTAAAAAAGACGTTTGTTATTTATTATTAAAAATGTTGAAAAAACCACTAAGGAGTTAGCCTTGTATGTTGTCTTCAAATTTCTCTCGTAAAAAAGACGTTTGTTATTTATTATTAAAAATGTTGAAAAAACCACTAAGGAGTTAGCCTTGTATGTTTTATTCAAATTTCTCTCGTAAAAAAGACGTTTGTTATTTTTTATTCAAAATGTTGAAAAAAGCACTAAGGGGGTAGTCTTGTATGTTTTATTCAAATTTCTCTCGTAAAAAAGACGTTTGTTATTTTTTATTAAAAATGTTGAAAAAAGCACTAAGGGGGTAGTCTTGTATGTTTTATTCAAATTTCTCTCGTAAAAAAGACGTTTGTTATTTATTATTAAAAATGTTGAAAAAAGCACTAAGGGGGTAGTCTTGTATGTTTTATTCAAATTTCTCTCGTAAAAAAGACGTTTGTTATTTATTATTAAAAATGTTGAAAAAACCACTAAGGAGTTAGCCTTGTATGTTTTATTCAAATTGCTCTCGTAAAAAAGACGTTTGTTATTTTTTATTAAAAATGTTGAAAAAAGCACTAAGGGGGTAGTCTTGTATGTTTTATTCAAATTTCTCTCGTAAAAAAGACGTTTGTTATTTATTATTAAAAATGTTGAAAAAACCACTAAGGAGTTAGCCTTGTATGTTTTATTCAAATTTCTCTCGTAAAAAAGACGTTTGTTATTTTTTATTAAAAATGTTGAAAAAAGCACTAAGGGGGTAGTCTTGTATGTTTTATTCAAATTTCTCTCGTAAAAAAGACGTTTGTTATTTATTATTAAAAATGTTGAAAAAACCACTAAGGGGGTAGCCTTGTATGTTTTATTCAAATTTCTCTCGTAAAAAAGACGTTTGTTATTTATTATTAAAAATGTTGAAAAAACCACTAAGGGGGTAGCCTTGTATGTTTTATTCAAATTTCTCTCGTAAAAAAGACGTTTGTTATTTTTTATTAAAAATGTTGAAAAAAGCACTAAGGGGGTAGTCTTGTATGTTTTATTCAAATTTCTCTCGTAAAAAAGACGTTTGTTATTTTTTATTAAAAATGTTGAAAAAAGCACTAAGGGGGTAGTCTTGTATGTTTTATTCAAATTTCTCTCGTAAAAAAGACGTTTGTTATTTATTATTAAAATGTTGAAAAAACCACTAAGGGGGTAGTCTTGTATGTTTTATTCAAATTTCTCTCGTAAAAAAGACGTTTGTTATTTATTATTAAAAATGTTGAAAAAACCACTAAAAGGGTAGCCTTGTATGTTTTATTCAAATTTCTCTCGTAAAAAAGACGTTTGTTATTTTTTATTAAAAATGTTGAAAAAACCACTAAGGGGGTAGCCTTGTATGTTTTATTCAAATTTCTCTCGTAAAAAAGACGTTTGTTATTTATTATTAAAAATGTTGAAAAAACCACTAAGGGGGTAGTCTTGTATGTTTTATTCAAATTTCTCTCGTAAAAAAGACGTTTGTTATTTATTATTAAAAATGTTGAAAAAACCACTAAGGGGGTAGTCTTGTATGTTTTATTCAAATTTCTCTCGTAAAAAAGACGTTTGTTATTTATTATTAAAAATGTTGAAAAAACCACTAAGGGGGTAGCCTTGTATGTTTTATTCAAATTTCTCTCGTAAAAAAGACGTTTGTTATTTATTATTAAAAATGTTGAAAAAACCACTAAGGGGGTAGCCTTGTATGTTTTATTCAAATTTCTCTCGTAAAAAAGACGTTTGTTATTTTTTATTAAAAATGTTGAAAAAAGCACTAAGGGGGTAGTCTTGTATGTTTTATTCAAATTTCTCTCGTAAAAAAGACGTTTGTTATTTTTTATTAAAAATGTTGAAAAAAGCACTAAGGGGGTAGTCTTGTATGTTTTATTCAAATTTCTCTCGTAAAAAAGACGTTTGTTATTTATTATTAAAAATGTTGAAAAAACCACTAAGGGGGTAGCCTTGTATGTTTTATTCAAATTTCTCTCGTAAAAAAGACGTTTGTTATTTTTTATTAAAAATGTTGAAAAAAGCACTAAGGGGGTAGCCTTGTATGTTTTATTCAAATTTCTCTCGTAAAAAAGACGTTTGTTATTTATTATTAAAAATGTTGAAAAAAGCACTAAGGGGGTAGCCTTGTATGTTTTATTCAAATTTCTCTCGTAAAAAAGACGTTTGTTATTTATTATTAAAAATGTTGAAAAAACCACTAAGGGGTAGTCTTGTATGTTTTATTCAAATTTCTCTCGTAAAAAAGACGTTTGTTATTTATTATTAAAAATGTTGAAAAAACCACTAAGGGGGTAGTCTTGTATGTTTTATTCAAATTTCTCTCGTAAAAAAGACGTTTGTTATTTATTATTAAAAATGTTGAAAAAACCACTAAGGGGGTAGCCTTGTATGTTTTATTCAAATTTCTCTCGTAAAAAAGACGTTTGTTATTTTTTATTAAAAATGTTGAAAAAAGCACTAAGGGGGTAGCCTTGTATGTTATATTCAAATTTCTCTCGTAAAAAAGACGTTTGTTATTTTTTATTAAAAATGTTGAAAAAAGCACTAAGGGGGTAGCCTTGTATGTTTTATTCAAATTTCTCTCGTAAAAAAGACGTTTGTTATTTATTATTAAAAATGTTGAAAAAACACTAAGGGGGTAGTCTTGTATGTTTTATTCAAATTTCTCTCGTAAAAAAGACGTTTGTTATTTTTTATTAAAAATGTTGAAAAAAGCACTAAGGGGGTAGTCTTGTATGTTTTATTCAAATTTCTCTCGTAAAAAAGACGTTTGTTATTTTTTATTAAAAATGTTGAAAAAACCACTAAGGGGGTAGCCTTGTATGTTTTATTCAAATTTCTCTCGTAAAAAAGACGTTTGTTATTTATTATTAAAAATGTTGAAAAAAGCACTAAGGGGGTAGTCTTGTATGTTTTATTCAAATTTCTCTCGTAAAAAAGACGTTTGTTATTTATTATTAAAAATGTTGAAAAAAACCACTAAGGGGGTAGCCTTGTATGTTTTATTCAAATTTCTCTCGTAAAAAAGACGTTTGTTATTTTTTATTAAAAATGTTGAAAAAAGCACTAAGGGGGTAGTCTTGTATGTTTTATTCAAATTTCTCTCGTAAAAAAGACGTTTGTTATTTATTATTAAAAATGTTGAAAAAACCACTAAGGGGGTAGCCTTGTATGTTTTATTCAAATTTCTCTCGTAAAAAAGACGTTTGTTATTTTTTATTAAAAATGTTGAAAAAAGCACTAAGGGGGTAGTCTTGTATGTTTTATTCAAATTTCTCTCGTAAAAAAGACGTTTGTCATTTATTATTAAAAATGTTGAAAAAAACACTAAGGGGGTAGTCTTGTATGTTTTATTCAAATTTCTCTCGTAAAGAAGACGTTTGTTATTTATTATTAAAAATGTTGAAAAAACCACTAAGGGGGTAGACTTGTATGTTTTATTCAAATTTCTCTCGTAAAAAAGACGTTTGTTATTTATTATTAAAAATGTTGAAAAAAGCACTAAGGGGTAGTCTTGTATGTTTTATTCAAATTTCTCTCGTAAAAAAGACGTTTGTTATTTATTATTAAAAATGTTGGAAAAACCACTAAGGGGGTAGTCTTGTATGTTTTATTCAAATTTCTCTCGTAAAAAAGACGTTTGTTATTTATTATTAAAAATGTTGAAAAAACCACTAAGGGGGTAGCCTTGTATGTTTTATTCAAATTTCTCTCGTAAAAAAGACGTTTGTAATTTTTAATTAAAAATGTTGAAAAAAGCACTAAGGGGGTAGTCTTGTATGTTTTATTCAAATTTCTCTCGTAAAAAAGACGTTTGTTATTTATTATTAAAAATGTTGAAAAAACCACTAAGGGGGTAGCCTTGTATGTTTTATTCAAATTTCTCTCGTAAAAAAGACGTTTGTTATTTTTTATTAAAAATGTTGAAAAAACCACTAAGGGGGTAGCCTTGTATGTTTTATTCAAATTTCTCTCGTAAAAAAGACGTTTGTCATTTATTATTAAAAATGTTGAAAAAAACACTAAGGGGGTAGTCTTGTATGTTTTATTCAAATTTCTCTCGTAAAGAAGACGTTTGTTATTTATTATTAAAAATGTTGAAAAAAACCACTAAGGGGGTAGACTTGTATGTTTTATTCAAATTTCTCTCGTAAAAAAGACGTTTGTTATTTTTTATTAAAAATGTTGAAAAAACCACTAAGGGGGTAGTCTTGTATGTTTTATTCAAATTTCTCTCGTAAAAAAGACGTTTGTTATTTTTTATTAAAAATGTTGAAAAAAGCACTAAGGGGGTAGTCTTGTATGTTTTATTCAAATTTCTCTCGTAAAAAAGACGTTTGTTATTTATTATTAAAAATGTTGAAAAAACCACTAAGGGGGTAGCCTTGTATGTTTTATTCAAATTTCTCTCGTAAAAAAGACGTTTGTTATTTTTTATTAAAAATGTTGAAAAAAGCACTAAGGGGGTAGTCTTGTATGTTTTATTCAAATTTCTCTCGTAAAAAAGACGTTTGTTATTTTTTATTAAAAATGTTGAAAAAAGCACTAAGGGGGTAGTCTTGTATGTTTTATTCAAATTTCTCTCGTAAAAAAGACGTTTGTTATTTATTATTAAAAATGTTGAAAAAAGCACTAAGGGGGTAGTCTTGTATGTTTTATTCAAATTTCTCTCGTAAAAAAGACGTTTGTTATTTTTTATTAAAAATGTTGAAAAAAGCACTAAGGGGGTAGTCTTGTATGTTTTATTCAAATTTCTCTCGTAAAAAAGACGTTTGTTATTTTTTATTAAAAATGTTGAAAAAAGCACTAAGGGGGTAGTCTTGTATGTTTTATTCAAATTTCTCTCGTAAAAAAGACGTTTGTTATTTATTATTAAAAATGTTGAAAAAACCACTAAGGGGGTAGCCTTGTATGTTTTATTCAAATTTCTCTCGTAAAAAAGACGTTTGTTATTTTTTATTAAAAATGTTGAAAAAAGCACTAAGGGGGTAGTCTTGTATGTTTTATTCAAATTTCTCTCGTAAAAAAGACGTTTGTTATTTTTTATTAAAAATGTTGAAAAAAGCACTAAGGGGGTAGTCTTGTATGTTTTATTCAAATTTCTCTCGTAAAAAAGACGTTTGTTATTTATTATTAAAAATGTTGAAAAAAGCACTAAGGGGGTAGTCTTGTATGTTTTATTCAAATTTCTCTCGTAAAAAAGACGTTTGTTATTTTTTATTAAAAATGTTGAAAAAAGCACTAAGGGGGTAGTCTTGTATGTTTTATTCAAATTTCTCTCGTAAAAAAGACGTTTGTTATTTTTTATTAAAAATGTTGAAAAAACCACTAAGGGGGTAGCCTTGTATGTTTTATTCAAATTTCTCTCGTAAAAAAGACGTTTGTTATTTATTATTAAAAATGTTGAAAAAACCACTAAGGGGGTAGCCTTGTATGTTTTATTCAAATTTCTCTCGTAAAAAAGACGTTTGTTATTTTTTATTAAAAATGTTGAAAAAAGCACTAAGGGGGTAGTCTTGTATGTTTTATTCAAATTTCTCTCGTAAAAAAGACGTTTGTTATTTATTATTAAAAATGTTGAAAAAACCACTAAGGGGGTAGCCTTGTATGTTTTATTCAAATTTCTCTCGTAAAAAAGACGTTTGTTATTTTTTATTAAAAATGTTGAAAAAAGCACTAAGGGGGTAGTCTTGTATGTTTTATTCAAATTTCTCTCGTAAAAAAGACGTTTGTTATTTTTTATTAAAAATGTTGAAAAAAGCACTAAGGGGGTAGTCTTGTATGTTTTATTCAAATTTCTCTCGTAAAAAAGACGTTTGTTATTTATTATTAAAAATGTTGAAAAAAGCACTAAGGGGGTAGTCTTGTATGTTTTATTCAAATTTCTCTCGTAAAAAAGACGTTTGTTATTTTTTATTAAAAATGTTGAAAAAAGCACTAAGGGGGTAGTCTTGTATGTTTTATTCAAATTTCTCTCGTAAAAAAGACGTTTGTTATTTTTTATTAAAAATGTTGAAAAAACCACTAAGGGGGTAGCCTTGTATGTTTTATTCAAATTTCTCTCGTAAAAAAGACGTTTGTTATTTATTATTAAAAATGTTGAAAAAACCACTAAGGGGGTAGCCTTGTATGTTTTATTCAAATTTCTCTCGTAAAAAAGACGTTTGTTATTTTTTATTAAAAATGTTGAAAAAACCACTGAGGGGGTAGCCTTGTATGTTTTATTCAAATTTCTCTCGTAAAAAAGACGTTTGTTATTTTTTATTAAAAATGTTGAAAAAAGCACTAAGGGGGTAGTCTTGTATGTTTTATTCAAATTTCTCTCGTAAAAAAGACGTTTGTTATTTTTTATTAAAAATGTTGAAAAAAGCACTAAGGGGGTAGTCTTGTATGTTTTATTCAAATTTCTCTCGTAAAAAAGACGTTTGTTATTTATTATTAAAAATGTTGAAAAAAGCACTAAAAGGGTAGCCTTGTATGTTTTATTCAAATTTCTCTCGTAAAAAAGACGTTTGTTATTTTTTATTAAAAATGTTGAAAAAACCACTAAGGGGGTAGTCTTGTATGTTTTATTCAAATTTCTCTCGTAAAAAAGACGTTTGTTATTTATTATTAAAAATGTTGAAAAAACCACTAAGGGGGTAGTCTTGTATGTTTTATTCAAATTTCTCTCGTAAAAAAGACGTTTGTTATTTTTTATTAAAAATGTTGAAAAAAGCACTAAGGGGGTAGTCTTGTATGTTTTATTCAAATTTCTCTCGTAAAAAAGACGTTTGTTATTTTTTATTAAAAATGTTGAAAAAAGCACTAAGGGGGTAGTCTTGTATGTTTTATTCAAATTTCTCTCGTAAAAAAGACGTTTGTTATTTTTTATTAAAAATGTTGAAAAAACCACTAAAGGGGTAGCCTTGTATGTTTTATTCAAATTTCTCTCGTAAAAAAGACGTTTGTTATTTATTATTAAAAATGTTGAAAAAACCACTAAGGGGGTAGCCTTGTATGTTTTATTCAAATTTCTCTCGTAAAAAAGACGTTTGTTATTTTTTATTAAAAATGTTGAAAAAACCACTAAGGGGGTAGTCTTGTATGTTTTATTCAAATTTCTCTCGTAAAAAAGACGTTTGTTATTTTTTATTAAAAATGTTGAAAAAACCACTAAGGGGGTAGTCTTGTATGTTTTATTCAAATTTCTCTCGTAAAAAAGACGTTTGTTATTTATTATTAAAAATGTTGAAAAAACCACTAAGGGGGTGGCCTTGTATGTTTTATTCAAATTTCTCTCGTAAAAAAGACGTTTGTTATTTTTTATTAAAAATGTTGAAAAAACCACTAAGGGGGTAGCCTTGTATGTTTTATTCAAATTTCTCTCGTAAAAAAGACGTTTGTTATTTTTTATTAAAAATGTTGAAAAAAGCACTAAGAGGGTAGTCTTGTATGTTTTATTCAAATTTCTCTCGTAAAAAAGACGTTTGTTATTTTTTATTAAAAATGTTGAAAAAAGCACTAAGGGGGTAGTCTTGTATGTTTTATTTCAAATTTCTCTCGTAAAAAAGACGTTTGTTATTTTTTATTAAAAATGTTGAAAAAAGCACTAAGGGGGTAGCCTTGTATGTTTTATTCAAATTTCTCTCGTAAAAAAGACGTTTGTTATTTTTTATTAAAAATGTTGAAAAAAGCACTAAGGGGGTAGTCTTGTATGTTTTATTCAAATTTCTCTCGTAAAAAAGACGTTTGTTATTTTTTATTAAAAATGTTGAAAAAAGCACTAACGGGGTAGTCTTGTATGTTTTATTCAAATTTCTCTCGTAAAAAAGTCGTTGTTATTTTTTATTAAAAATTTTGAAAAAACCACTAAGGGGGTAGCCTTGTATGTTTTATTCAAATTTCTCTCGTAAAAAAGACGTTTGTTATTTTTTATTAAAAATGTTGAAAAAAGCACTAAGGGGGTAGCCTTGTATGTTTTATTCAAATTTCTCTCGTAAAAAAGACGTTTGTTATTTTTTATTAAAAATGTTGAAAAAACCACTAAGGGGGTAGCCTTGTATGTTTTATTCAAATTTCTCTCGTAAAAAAGACGTTTGTTATTTTTTATTAAAAATGTTGAAAAAACCACTAAGGGGGTAGTCTTGTATGTTTTATTCAAATTTCTCTCGTAAAAAAGACGTTTGTTATTTTTTATTAAAAATGTTGAAAAAACCACTAAGGGGGTAGCCTTGTATGTTTTATTCAAATTTCTCTCGTAAAAAAGACGTTTGTTATTTTTTATTAAAAATGTTGAAAAAAGCACTAAGGGGGTAGTCTTGTATGTTTTATTCAAATTTCTCTCGTAAAAAAGACGTTTGTTATTTATTATTAAAAATGTTGAAAAAACCACTAAGGGGGTAGCCTTGTATGTTTTATTCAAATTTCTCTCGTAAAAAAGACGTTTGTTATTTTTTATTAAAAATGTTGAAAAAAGCACTAAGGGGGTAGCCTTGTATGTTTTATTCAAATTTCTCTCGTAAAAAAGACGTTTGTTATTTATTATTAAAAATGTTGAAAAAAGCACTAAGGGGGTAGCCTTGTATGTTTTATTCAAATTTCTCTCGTAAAAAAGACGTTTGTTATTTATTATTAAAAATGTTGAAAAAACCACTAAGGGGGTAGTCTTGTATGTTTTATTCAAATTTCTCTCGTAAAAAAGACGTTTGTTATTTATTATTAAAAATGTTGAAAAAACCACTAAGGGGGTAGTCTTGTATGTTTTATTCAAATTTCTCTCGTAAAAAAGACGTTTGTTATTTATTATTAAAAATGTTGAAAAAACCACTAAGGGGGTAGTCTTGTATGTTTTATTCAAATTTCTCTCGTAAAAAAGACGTTTGTTATTTTTTATTAAAAATGTTGAAAAAAGCACTAAGGGGGTAGCCTTGTATGTTTTATTCAAATTTCTCTCGTAAAAAAGACGTTTGTTATTTTTTATTAAAAATGTTGAAAAAAGCACTAAGGGGGTAGCCTTGTATGTTTTATTCAAATTTCTCTCGTAAAAAAGACGTTTGTTATTTATTATTAAAAATGTTGAAAAAAACACTAAGGGGGTAGTCTTGTATGTTTTATTCAAATTTCTCTCGTAAAAAAGACGTTTGTTATTTTTTATTAAAAATGTTGAAAAAAGCACTAAGGGGGTAGTCTTGTATGTTTTATTCAAATTTCTCTCGTAAAAAAGACGTTTGTTATTTATTATTAAAAATGTTGAAAAAACCACTAAGGGGGTAGCCTTGTATGTTTTATTCAAATTTCTCTCGTAAAAAAGACGTTTGTTATTTTTTATTAAAAATGTTGAAAAAACCACTAAGGGGGTAGCCTTGTATGTTTTATTCAAATTTCTCTCGTAAAAAAGACGTTTGTCATTTATTATTAAAAATGTTGAAAAAAACACTAAGGGGGTAGTCTTGTATGTTTTATTCAAATTTCTCTCGTAAAGAAGACGTTTGTTATTTATTATTAAAAATGTTGAAAAAACCACTAAGGGGGTAGACTTGTATGTTTTATTCAAATTTCTCTCGTAAAAAAGACGTTTGTTATTTTTTATTAAAAATGTTGAAAAAACCACTAAGGGGGTAGTCTTGTATGTTTTATTCAAATTTCTCTCGTAAAAAAGACGTTTGTTATTTTTTATTAAAAATGTTGAAAAAAGCACTAAGGGGGTAGTCTTGTATGTTTTATTCAAATTTCTCTCGTAAAAAAGACGTTTGTTATTTATTATTAAAAATGTTGAAAAAACCACTAAGGGGGTAGCCTTGTATGTTTTATTCAAATTTCTCTCGTAAAAAAGACGTTTGTTATTTTTTATTAAAAATGTTGAAAAAGCACTAAGGGGGTAGTCTTGTATGTTTTATTCAAATTTCTCTCGTAAAAAAGACGTTTGTTATTTTTTATTAAAAATGTTGAAAAAAGCACTAAGGGGGTAGTCTTGTATGTTTTATTCAAATTTCTCTCGTAAAAAAGACGTTTGTTATTTATTATTAAAAATGTTGAAAAAAGCACTAAGGGGGTAGTCTTGTATGTTTTATTCAAATTTCTCTCGTAAAAAAGACGTTTGTTATTTTTTATTAAAAATGTTGAAAAAAGCACTAAGGCGGTAGTCTTGTATGTTTTATTCAAATTTCTCTCGTAAAAAAGACGTTTGTTATTTTTTATTAAAAATGTTGAAAAAAGCACTAAGGGGGTAGTCTTGTATGTTTTATTCAAATTTCTCTCGTAAAAAAGACGTTTGTTATTTTTTATTAAAAATGTTGAAAAAAGCACTAAGGGGGTGGTCTTGTATGTTTTATTCAAATTTCTCTCGTAAAAAAGACGTTTGTTATTTTTTATTAAAAATGTTGAAAAAAGCACTAAGGGGGTAGTCTTGTATGTTTTATTCAAATTTCTCTCGTAAAAAAGACGTTTGTTATTTATTATTAAAAATGTTGAAAAAAGCACTAAGGGGGTAGTCTTGTATGTTTTATTCAAATTTCACTCGTAAAAAAGACGTTTGTTATTTTTTATTAAAAATGTTGAAAAAAGCACTAAGGGGGTAGTCTTGTATGTTTTATTCAAATTTCTCTCGTAAAAAAGACGTTTGTTATTTATTATTAAAAATGTTGAAAAAAGCACTAAGGGGGTAGTCTTGTATGTTTTATTCAAATTTCTCTCGTAAAAAAGACGTTTGTTATTTTTTATTAAAAATGTTGAAAAAAGCACTAAGGGGGTAGTCTTGTATGTTTTATTCAAATTTCTCTCGTAAAAAAGACGTTTGTTATTTATTATTAAAAATGTTGAAAAAACCACTAAGGGGGTACCCTTGTATGTTTTATTCAAATTTCTCTCGTAAAAAAGACGTTTGTTATTTATTATTAAAAATGTTGAAAAAACCACTAAGGGGGTAGCCTTGTATGTTTTATTCAAATTTCTCTCGTAAAAAAGACGTTTGTTATTTTTTATTAAAAATGTTGAAAAAACCACTAAGGGGGTAGCCTTGTATGTTTTATTCAAATTTCTCTTGTAAAAAAGACGTTTGTTATTTTTTATTAAAAATGTTGAAAAAAGCACTAAGGGGGTAGTCTTGTATGTTTTATTCAAATTTCTCTCGTAAAAAAGACGTTTGTTATTTTTTATTAAAAATGTTGAAAAAAGCACTAAGGGGGTAGTCTAGTATGTTTTATTCAAATTTCTCTCGTAAAAAAGACGTTTGTTATTTATTATTAAAAATGTTGAAAAAAGCACTAAAAGGGTAGCCTTGTATGTTTTATTCAAATTTCTCTCGTAAAAAAGACGTTTGTTATTTTTTATTAAAAATGTTGAAAAAACCACTAAGGGGGTAGCCTTGTATGTTTTATTCAAATTTCTCTCGTAAAAAAGACGTTTGTTATTTTTTATTAAAAATGTTGAAAAAAGCACTAAGGGGGTAGTCTTGTATGTTTTATTCAAATTTCTCTCGTAAAAAAGACGTTTGTTATTTATTATTAAAAATGTTGAAAAAACCACTAAGGGGGTAGCCTTGTATGTTTTATTCAAATTTCTCTCGTAAAAAAGACGTTTGTTATTTATTATTAAAAATGTTGAAAAAACCACTAAGGGGGTAGCCTTGTATGTTTTATTCAAATTTCTCTCGTAAAAAAGACGTTTGTTATTTTTTATTAAAAATGTTGAAAAAAGCACTAAGGGGGTAGCCTTGTATGTTTTATTCAAATTTCTCTCGTAAAAAAGACGTTTGTTATTTTTTATTAAAAATGTTGAAAAAAGCACTAAAAGGGTAGCCTTGTATGTTTTATTCAAATTTCTCTCGTAAAAAAGACGTTTGTTATTTTTTATTAAAAATGTTGAAAAAAGCACTAAGGGGGTAGTCTTGTATGTTTTATTCAAATTTCTCTCGTAAAAAAGACGTTTGTTATTTTTTATTAAAAATGTTGAAAAAAGCACTAAGGGGGTAGTCTTGTATGTTTTATTCAAATTTCTCTCGTAAAAAAGACGTTTGTTATTTTTTATTAAAAATGTTGAAAAAAGCACTAAGGGGGTAGTCTTGTATGTTTTATTCAAATTTCTCTCGTAAAAAAGACGTTTGTTATTTTTTATTAAAAATGTTGAAAAAACCACTAAGGGGGTAGTCTTGTATGTTTTATTCAAATTTCGAAGAAAGGAAATGGTTATGAAAATTATTTTTTTTACGTGTTCTGTTCTTCTGTTTCTGTTCAAACGGGTGACGAAAACGGGACTTAATGACGTCACAGGACTGTGGCACGTATTATTTTTTAATAATAAATAATACAGGTACGTCGGTTGCCTCGTGGTTCGTCCAGTTGTTACTTCTGGAAGCAATTCTGATGTGATGGAACGTTAGTGCGCAACGTAATGACAATTACTCACCTGAAAGGGATAAGACGCGTTATAGAACCTCAAACCCCGTATTTGTTTACAGACGCCTGATGTACGGCTCCACCATTCAGGGCCATGTCACGAGCTTTTTCCTCTTTTTTAATTTTTTTTTAAATAAATAACCTGATCCAGATGGCACCTGCTTTACCTGGGGCATCAATTAACACCTTTGACTTCACAAAATATATGTAATCATCGTTAGCAGTTTTTTTGGTAAGTTGTCTCTTTAAGGCGAGCTTATCTGATGTTGTGGACGAACCTGTTAGGTGGAGGCGCGGCCATTCTGACACACACACACACACACACACACACAGTAGCAAGGGTACGAATATGTGATTCATTAAATTACTTTTGTCATATTTAGAATTCTTATTCTTCTTCTTTAAATCCTTTCATTATTCACCTATTTGTCTGTTTATAATTAAATTACTGCTCCAGTGTACTCATTAAAATTTAATTATACTTTAGTATTGTTTATTAAAATGTTTTCACCTTGTCAAATTAAATAAATTTTTAAATAATATTGTATATTACATTTTCTACTCCAACGCAGGGATTTATTTAATTTTAAATAAATACTAAATTGTGTTTATATTTATATATTTTATATTTAATAAACACGGAATACGCTTTGATCGACTACTAATTTTTCCCTGTTCCGTCATAGATTTCCTTAGTCCGACGACGTCATGCAGGTTTCAGGGAGGTTTTCGTGCCACTCGCACGCGCTGGTCTCCTTCAACACTCAACGCCCTTGCAGCAGTCCCTCTTGAGGTGACGCTTGTCCAGCAGCTGGAGGAACGTCCTCGTTCTCATGCAAATCTGTTGATTCCTTCTCTGACCGTAGGAACACTGAGGCCTCCAGTGGCTTCTCAACCACGCCATGGAGCAACTCTGAGGCCTCCAGAGGCTTCTCGACCACGCCATGGAGCAACTCTGAGGCCTCCAGAGGCTTCTCGACCACGCCATGGAGCAACTCTGAGGCCTCCAGAGGCTTCTCTACCATGGCATGGAGCAACTCTGAGGCCTCCAGTGGCTTCTCAACCACGCCATGGAGCAACTCTGAGGCCTCCAGAGGCTTCTCGACCACGCCATGGAGCAACTCTGAGGCCTCCAGAGGCTTCTCGACCACGCCATGGAGCAACTCTGAGGCCTCCAGAGGCTTCTCGACCACGCCATGGAGCAACTCTGAGGCCTCCAGTGGCTTCTCAACCACGCCATGGAGCAACTCTGAGGCCTCCAGAGGCTTCTCGACCACGCCATGGAGCAACTCTGAGGCCTCCAGAGGCTTCTCGACCACGCCATGGAGCAACTCTGAGGCCTCCAGAGGCTTCTCGACCACGCCATGGAGCATTCACCACGGCACGTAACAACTTTTATTAATTTCATAATTTAATTATAAAACCAAGAGGTAGAGACAAGTTGAGGGGCAGATAAAAGGTAAGTAAGAAATAGTTTCCAAGGATGGCCCTTTTGATTTACTTTTTTTTACAATTTTCGCAATTTATTTTGCTAATAAAGAAATTTTCTTTGAAAGGAGGTGGATTGTAAGTTTTCTGGCGAAGAACTGGAAGTAACAAAAAATGGAAGTAAAAGAAATAAAAATGCTAAAATTGAAAAAAGAAATCAAAAACTTCGCAACTGTTTCTAAGTCATCTCTGCCCCTCAATTTCTCCGACCCCGAGGGGGCGGGCGGGTTGGGTGAAACTCGGGGCCGAGTGAGATTGGAAAGCGGGGATGTTTCAGAAACAGTTGCGAAGCCGCCAGGACTCGAACCCAGACCAGCTACGCACAGAATCACTGACCCAGACTCTAACCACAGAGCCACTGGCGATTCGAAGTTTGGGAGCTTTAATCTCCCTCATGAGTCGCCAACCTCGACGGCGCCTGGTAAAGATCTGGAAGAAACAGAACAAATGTAAGCTGTTAGCGAGGCTCAAATCCGAAACTTTCATATCCAGATCCACTCACCTGGACTCGAACCACTGAGCCACTGAGCGAGGTCAATGTTGGAGGGTTGAATCTCCTTTAAGAGTCGCCAACCTCGACGGTGACTGGTAAAGATCTGGAAGAAACAGAAAAAATGTAAGCTGTTAGCGAGGCTCGAACCCGGATCCAGTTACACTCAACTGGACTCTAACCACTGAGCCACTGAGTGAGGTGAAGGTTGAATCTTAAGAGTGGCAAACCTCGAAGGTGACTGGCGCCACTGAGTGAGGTGGAGGTTGAAGGGTTGAATCACTTTTAAGAGTGGCAATTCACGACAGTGTGTAGCAGAAAAATTGAAAGCTGTGAGCGAGGCTCGAACCCGAAACCTCCACATCCACGTGTCCAGGCCTGTAACACGCAGCAGCAGAAGCACGCGTATTTGCACTAATGTGGTATTTCAAGTCGTTTCAACCTTTGCTTCGTCCAACGCCTGCCTTCTTCATTTTATTACCCTATAAGATGCCATTTCCTCTGTAAAATATTGGAGTAATCATTTTCCCTTAATTTCTCGCACAAGGCAGCAGATTGGATCCTTTTAGTTGCACGTATCTTCATCGTCCATTTGGGGCGGGGGCGGGGGGTGGGGGGAAGGAATAGAAATGTAATTGTTCACATGTTAATTTATTTAGTTACAATTGAGATAAAACTTCGAAACAATTTTTAGATCATATCAAGTCTCTTCCTCACCAGTGATTATATATATTGTAATGCCACTTAATTAGGACATTAATTGTTTGAACATAAAAATTTAAATTGTTTGAGAAATCCATTACAGCGATCTGATCGAACAGAGCTCGAGCTCTGTTGCTTTGTCGGAAGGTCACAAATGGCGGATGCGCGCTAAAACTCGAGACGAGGATAGTTCGCAGTTGGTGCCTGGACATTTCCCTTCCTATGCTATAAAAAAAATATTGAAGAAAAAAATTATTTTGAATTAAAGAATTAACAGAGAGAGAAAAATTATTTTAGGAGTGTTTTTTTAGGTCAACAGGCTACATGAGGGTGATCCACGTTGGGCAACTCCCCTTTAATAGCATAGGAAGGGATTTGAAAGGGGGGATGCGGAAGGGTAGAGGAAGGTAGCCAAGGGTTAACTAGGGATCCCAGGGATATATTTTAAGGATCGTACCCGGCATTTGCCTAAAGAAAAACCTGCATCAGGTAGGTCGGGCATTGGGTACTTGTCCCACGCCCTTCCCTGGATGGCGGGAGAGGAGTTTGCTGTGGGGACGCAGCATTCCCTTCTCCGTGCCTCGACCAGTTTAGGAGGCAGCTGGCAGACTATTCCAATGGGAATAGAGGACAACTCTCACCGTATGCCCAAGGTCTGCGACCCCGGAACATACACCTCTCAAAACAGACCGAGGTGGCTCGGCATGTGGGAACCTTAGTTCAAAAAAACCAGAGAGATGTGAGAGCATCCCCAAAGGTAGCCCCCGCCAGAGCTCTCTGGGAAGGTTCACCTGCGAGAAATCCTCTCGCAGGCTTACTTCTACATCACAAGTGTTACCAATATTGAAGAAAAAAAATTATTTTGAATTAAAGAATTAACAGAGAGAGAAAAATTATTTTAGGAGTGTTTTTTTTAAGGTGTAGACAGACTACATGAGGGTAATCCACATGGTGGCAAATCCCCTTTAATAGCATAGGAAGGGATTTGAAAGGGGGGGATGAGGAAGGGTAGAGGAAGGTAGCCAAGAGTTAACTAGAGAACCCCGGGATATATTTTAAGGATCGTACCCGGAATTTGCCTAAAGAAAAACCTGCAACAGGTAGGTCGGGCATTGGGTACTTGTCCCACGTCCTTCCGATGGCGGGAGAGGAGTTTGCTGTGGGGACGCAGAATTCCCGTCTCCGTGCCTCGACCAGTTTAGGAGGCAGCTGGCCGACTATTCCAATGGGAATAGAGGACAACTCTTACTGTACGCCCAAGGTCTGTGACCCCCGGAACATACACAACTCTCAAAACAGGCCTCGGCTTGTGGGAACCTTAGTTCAAAAACAGAGAGAGGAAAAGGCATCCCCAAAGGTAGCCCCTTCGAGTCTCTCCTACAAGTTTCTAGCTGCGAGAGATTAGCCCTCAGGAGTAGTTTTTTTCCCTCTCGATGTATTTCAATACACGTTGTTTCAGCGGGTGACGTCATTCTGGAGTGAAAATTAAACCAGTCAAAGAAGAAGCAAAGAGATTTATTAACCAAAGTCCAGAGATTAATAATGTAGTTGTTAAATGCTGTAGATTAATTAAGTGATTGACTGGTAATTGTACAACTGCAAGAAAATAATAATAAATCGCGCATATAATTTCCATTGTGTCGCTCGCTGCCGACGTACTGTAATTAGAGAGCGTTGGTACCTTCGCCCTCCCAAGGACAATTAACTGCGTGTTACACGATTACGATCTCGTGATTTATAGGTGTCGTAACAAAGGCTGCAACATTCTCAGTCCCGAAATAATAATAATAATAAATAAACAAAAATTGCAACCCTTGACGTGGCGCAGTCAACGGTAAATCAGGCTCTGAATAATGGCGGAATCGGCATCCACGCAACGCGACGGGACTAATCTCTTCCGAACGATCGGAGGAAAGAGCGAGCGAGCGTTACAAAGAGGGCAGTTGCCGGAGACGAAGGTCGTAAGAAACAAATAATTCCTTTCAGATTATTTTCCGAGCTTTAAAGTGAAAACGCCAACTGTGCGTGGAAGATGTACATCACTTCCGGTGCATTACATAACAACTGCCTCACAGCGGCTACAAACGATAATTAAGACTCAAGTTTATTATTATTTTTTACAGTTATCTTTATAACGTGAAGATATTAGCGATTTATTACGTTAATGGCGCCCAACGTGGGGCGGGTGGGGACGTATTTACAATAAAAAAAACCCCTCTTCACCAGTCCACCTCGAATGTGTTAATTATGAAACTCCTACGTCCTCATTCTTCAAACATTTACAATCAAATATGTGAAATAACAATTATTTTATACACATGTAATTAAAATTTTTTCAAGAATCTCACAGTTAGAGAACAGTAATTATAACGTTTAACAAATATTAGGTCAAGGCCTGCGAGGCCTAGTCTCTCGCAGGCAGTACCTTGTAGGAGAGACAGGAAGGGGCTACCTTTTCCTCTCTCCGTTTCTGAACTAAGGTTACATTGTCTGGAGGTTTCTACCCCCCCGAACCAGAATCAGACTCAGCGACATCCATAGTCTCTGAATTGATTCGAATGTCGGTTGTTGTTAGCGTTATTTTTATTTAACGCACCTTTACCTTGCTTCCTTCACAGGGGTTGACTCTGGCACCTCCTAACCCACCCATTCCATCCATCCCATAAAATTCAACATCACCAGCGATCCCTCATAACTCAACAACGTACGTATGCCCCTCAGACACCCAAATTAAAAATACAATAAAAATTTTGCAAAATTATGTTAATTGCCGGATTAACTTAAGTGCCAAGTTCCCAGGTTAATTATGTACATAATTTTAATTGTATATACTCTAATACTTTATGTAACAACAAATAATCGTAAGATAAAAGTTTTGTCTAATAAAAAATAAAAAACAGGGGGTTGAACAACATCGGTCTAAATACCATCACAGTCACTAAATCCAGGAAATATCGACCGTTTAAGATATTATTATATTTACGTATATAGTGAGGTCAATGTTGGCGATGGCTTTAAGCAGAGGTATTATTATTATTACAGTGTTGTCTTGACGCAGACTCAGGCCGTTTTAATGAAGTTCTTCCTTGGGCCCAGGCGTGACTGTTATTACCACCACGCGGCCGACGAGGCGCCTAATTACACGGCAGATAATGCAACCCCAATTAAACGAGGCCATTCTTATTATTAAATTCTGGCATCAACGTGAAAGCGAATGTGTGTTGGGGGATTGTTGTTTTCTTCTCCCTTCATGATGGGAACAAAAGTTTTGATAAGGTGGTATCACTACGCCGCGGATAACACGTTTATGCGTTTGTTTTGCAACTTGTGGAATATTAAACTCTCTGACATTCTGATACGTCGTGGGTTATTACGGAAGAGATACCGTAAAGTGATTTCAAAAGTGTGTTGGCGAGGAAATTCGCCTCTGGAACGGAGATTAAAAACGAAACGAAATGTGTTAAGTTGTTACAAGAAACAAACAGCCAAGTAAACGATTTAGATATTTTTAAGGACAATATTCATAACCGTGTTCCGCGAAATGTTTCAGGAAAAACATAGGGGGTTTTATCTTCTATATAATAAAAAAAAGGGTGTGTATTTGTATGTATGTATTTACGTTAATCTCTATACAAATTAAAACGCGTGGACAGATTGGCAACAAGAATAGGTTCTCTTATTCTTCATATGACTAGAAACTGTACTGTGGGGGGTGAAAGGACAAAGGTGGAAAGAATTATCATCATTTTGTGTTAAATTACTTGCGCGTGACGTCACGGCACACGCTTGAGAGAGAGAGAGAGAGAGAGAGAGAGAGAGAGAGAGAGAGAGAGAGAGAGAGGAGAGACGATGCTGCACGCACAACAAAGTAAATAGTTCCCTTTTTTTACGTAATGAAATAAATCAGAAATATTTTGATTGAATGTAAAAGTATAATTTTATCCAGCAATGCTCCAGGAAATGATGATAAAAAAAACAATACGATCTGTGGATCTAATTTCCTTTTAAATGACGTGGCTAATTTTGTATGTACTGGAGGAGACACAGAATGACGGTAAAAAACAATACCAAATATATATTTTTTTGGGTGTAGACAGGCTACATGAGGGTAATCCACATGGTGGCAACTCCCCTCTTATAGCATAGGAAAGGGATTTGAAAGGGGGGATGCGGATGGGTAGAGGAAGGTAGTCAAGAGTTAACTAGGGGCCCCCGGGCTATGGTTTAAGGATCCTACCCGGCATTCGCCTAAAAGAAATGCAGGGAAAACCCTAGAAAAACCTGCATCAGGTAGGTCGGGCATTGGGTACTTGTCCCACGCGGGAAAAGAGTTTGCTGTGGGGACGCAGCTTTGCTCTTCACCGTGCGTCGGCCAGTTTAGGAGGCAGCTGGCCGACTGTTCCAATAGGAATAGCGGACAACTCTTACAGTATGCCCCAAGGTCTGTGACCCCGCACGGGATATGCACCTCGCAAAACAGGCCTCGGCAGGTGGGAAGCTCAGTTCAAAAAATCCAGAGAGAGAAGAAGGCATCCCCCAAAGATAATAATTCAAAATAACAAATTTACAGCGATGTTCAACATTTTGGAAATTACCAATGAATTTTAAATTTCTGAATATTTAATATATTTTCTGACACAAAATTGTTATCTCAGTAACATCTAAACCGTTATTGAATCCAGACGCCAGCACCACAACGTACTGAAACGTCGTTATAGTGTTTAATAAAATTTTTAAAAAAATCTGAAAACGTCGTTAATTGATATTACATTAAAGGTTAAAAGAAACAAGTAAGAGAATTGATTTAATTTTCCTCGCAATAAAGATTCAATAAGGGAAGAGAAAAAAAAAAGTTGTCGTGTTGATGTGATTGAGGCCACTGGAAAAGTTTTAAAATAAACGATTGGATAATGATATTTTTTTTTTCTCGCTGAAGGAACAGTCATTAATTAACTCAACACGTATGGCTTCAGGCCTAGATAAATGTTTGTTTCCTCCTTGAAAAATTTAATTACATGAAATGCGGAAGCTTTGCAAAACATCAGAGATAATTAACACAGTCCCCCCCCGCACTGGACTGAATCTGCCTGTGGTACCTTAAATCAACTCCTATTGAAGCCCCGCTGACGTCATAAATCACCTCTGGATTCCATTACAATGTTGGTTATCCGTGAGAAAACATAATAATTGCCCATTATATTAATTTATGTTCTTTGACCTGCGATACGATCTATCTTCTCCTCCTTAAGGAGACTCTCTGTGAAATATAAGTGTTTGAGATCTCGTCACGCGGCCTTCGGCAATCGACCTTGTGGAAGCCGTTCACGAATTTGCCCTAAATTTTTTTTTTCCCGCCCGTTATGTCGTCGTCGTCGTCGCAATTAGGGTCCAATCGTTAACCGTTTTAATACACAGGCAGCCTTCCTGTGCCTTGCGACCATTAGCACTTTACTACGGATTTAATAACGGCAATTTGCTTCGGAAATATTGGTCAGTAAATTAAAAATAAAAGCAAAACTCACACACGGGCGAAACGTATGTAAATCAGTTAGGAATATCGTGTTAATAACTTCTTCATACATCATACATTTCCTGGGTTAATGATTTATGTGTAACTAAATTAGTTTTTTTCCCCGATTTTCTCTCTGACCATGGAGGAACGTTCACCATCATGTCATGTCAATTGTGATGTTTTAAAATGTTGGTCTAGAGGATAATATCTCTGTTACAAGAGGGTCGCTGAGAGAGAGAGAGAGAGAGAGAGAGAGAGAGAGAGAGAGAGAGACCTTTGCGAAGTAAAACGAATAATATATATTTAATTCTTGAATATTATTAATTGTAGACTGTCTAGCAATTAAAACAACGGGCGAAAAAATATATCACATAAGATATGAGTCTGCGAGGGCTCTTCTCTCTTGTAGGGGAGTCGGAAGGGACTATCTTTGGGGGGGGGGATGCCTTTGCCTTTTCGGTAAGAGTTTTCCTTTATTCCCATTGGAATAGTCGGCCAGCTGCCTCCAAAAACCGGTCAAGACACGGCGAGGGGAAAGCTGCGACCCCACAGCAAAGCCGCCATCCAGGGAAGGGCGTGCGACAAGTACCCAAGAGCCCGACCTACCTGATGCCGTTTTTTTCTAGGGTTTTCCCTGCATCACTTTTAGGCGAATTGCCGCGGGGGGAGGATCCTTAAACCATAGCCAGGGGGGGGCCCTAGTTAACCCTCCTTGGCTACCTTCCTCTACCCTTCCGCATCCCCCCTTTCATATCCCTTTCCTATGCTACTAAAGGGGAGTTGCTACCATGTGGATTAGCCTCATGCAGCCTCCTGTTACCCTAAAAAAAATTAGAAAGAAAGAGAAGTTAGGTTACAGAGATGACGTGAAATATCAGAAAAAAGATGTTCGCTTGGAGAAAATCTCTACATCTCTTTCCTGTCTCCATCTTCTAGAGGAAATAATTACAGAAACACGAGAATCAGTTGTTCAATTCCCCCCCCCCCCAACCCCATTATTTATCGACTTTCCTCCTTCCAAAAAATATTTTTTTGTACTGATTTTTCCTTCCACTTGTCCCATTGGGAACCCCCACCACTGTTCTCGTCAGACACAGACAGTTTTCGCGCAACCACCAACAGATGGCAGGAAGACGCGAGATTGGCGACTTTGCTGGTGGCAAAAACTATCGCTCCACAAAAAAAAAAAAAAATTGGTCCTCAACTTATGTAACATTACAGACTGGTACATAACGTGACTTAGGATGATGCTTTATATTATACGGAGAGCGCAGGAAATTTTAACTAACGTAGACGTTGCCAATTCTCACCTCGTCACTTTGCTTCTTTAGAAAATAAAAATTATCTAGGACCTGAAATTTACTTAAATGTGTATTTATTTCCAAGTCCGTATTATTTTGGCGTACAAAATGGCGTCTTCAGTAACCGTCTTGGCCAATGACTACTGTACGAATGATCTAAATTCAAAATATTGTTGTTAAATGTCCACGGCCATTATCCCTGGACGGACGGGAAGTGGAAGCCTCTTAGCAGATAGCAGCTTCTCCCCTGTCAGGCAGCCTTCACGCCCCCTCACACACACACACAGAGAGATAAAACTTTGCTGTCTCATTGGCCCACCACCATAATTCACCCACACACACGCTCCTCCTCCTTTCCTTCATGGTGATGACTTGCTAACTACTGTTAAAAAAACAGAGATCATGAACAACACTTCAAAAGAGTTCTCTGTCAATTTTTATTTACGACAGACAGACAGTTACTTTATATCTTGTTACTTTCTCTGGTGGCTGTCACACAATTTCACACCCACAAAAATTACTCCAAAGTTGGCACCTGGTCTGGTCGGGAATAAATTAAACAACTCAGCTGCCTCGTGGCCTGGTCCAGTGACACCGATTTTGCAAGGGAGGGATCGATGCCATCACACTGTCTCTCTTCTATCTGTATAACAATATATATATATATATGTACCATACATAGATTTGTAAAGTTTTTAAACTTTGTATTTGTAATAATTTATTATTTTCCTTTATCGTATTTCCTCGACCGAGGACTGATGGAGAGAATAATAAATCAAAGTCGAAAATCGAAATCGAAATTGAAAATCGAAATCGAAATCTGAAATCCAAAATCGAAATCGAAATCTGAAATCCAAAATCGAAATCAAATAAAAAATCGAAGTCGAAAATCGAAGTCGAAAATCGAAGTCGAAAATCAAAATCGAAATATTCTATTAAATAAAATTGCCTATGTGTGTGTGTATGTTCCTTATAGAAATCCACACCCGTGGAGCAAATTTCACACGTGTTCTTTGAGAAAAGAAAACAAACACTGTGGGGTGTAAAACACGTCTACAATCCTCAGGAGCGGGGGGGGGGGGGTGTGGAGGATATTTTCAAACACGGTAAAATGGCCGATATTTGAGTCGTATAAAATATTTTTCGGGATCAGAGAGGTTGACAGTGTTTCTACCGATGTCTTCCACATAACGGATGTAGTATGTGATAACAATATTGTATCACAAGTGGCCGCGGCCCGTGAGCCTCCTCGTGACGTCACTCTGATTTCTACCTTCTGCAGCTGTTTGGTTTTTTCTTTGGACACTCTTCCAGATACAGCGTTATTTTTCAATCTGAGAATTTCCTTTTCAGAGTTGGTGATGTCACCACTACAGCATCCGGAAGTCGTTACTGCTCCAAGTAGAGACCCTTTGCGTTATGTGTTCTGGTGATTTTATGTCACTGTATAAAATGACCTGGACAGTGTCAGATAAGATGAACAGGTTTGCGGACAACCTTAAACGCCCGAGAATGTTGACCCGGAAGAATTTAGGTAGGTCTGCTTACTTCAAAGAACTCGCTACTTGGCATTTATTCTGCCCGAACATTCCAGAGTCATCACGCAGCAGCGTCAGAGGACGCGGAACTGCTCCAGTACGACATCTTCACGATGTAATAACAAGACAGACAGCCACATCTTCGCAGCACCTTTCTTCATTGCCTGATCATGTTGCATGTGGAGCCCTGTAATGAGATTAATTTATATAATATTGGTATATATATATAAATATTCTGACTATTAAGAAAATAATAAATAATTTTAAGTCAGAAAAAATACTTTATTAATGTAAAATAAATTCTGCCACGGCAGTCAGCAAAATAAATGATGAAACGTCATTGATTAATAAATTATTTTATCTGACTTAAATTTGGCTGCTGTTTATTTATTAATTAATTAATTTCAATCTTCGTGTTTATTAGTGTCGAGTATAACTTGAATGAATTGATATTTCACGAGGCACAGTTACATGGAGTCTGCACAGGACACGTGCGTCGAGGAACGTCGAGACTACACCGAAGTGAGGCCGAGATGCAAGGTTCATCATCGTGAGTTTGGTGACGAGTTGAAAGAAGTGCATGATGGTGGATGCTGGCATTAGCACACAATGGCGGGGGAGGGGTTCTTAATTGCAGCCTTCCGAGGAAGTGGAAGCTCGCTTCTGAGACGAAGAAGTCGTGTCTCTCCGCTTATCAGCGTCGCCATGGCCGTGAGAGCGATAGTAATCTTAACCACCTCCACTTTACTCCATCCGTTACGGCGGGCCCCTTCCCTGGGAACAGAGCAATTGGTAACGATCAAACACAGTTCACTTAGATTCGGTCGTACAGGTCAAGACCGTCACGAGTCTTTAATTTACGATTTCAAATTGTTCCTGTCCAAATCATGGAATCCTTGCTACGTAGGGCAAACAAAACGTTCCCTCGACACACGTGTCTGTAATTATAAACATACGTTTGATTGGCAAAATGCTAAGATTTTAGTCGTTGACAATTCCAGAGATGCTTCACATTAAATCGAACATCACAGCTATTAATAATGTACAAACCGACACGATCAAACTCAATAATTGCTACGGTTCCTATTATTACGCTAAACCCTTCGGCTCTCCCATTGTCGTTGCGTTTCGTCGCTTTTATGAGTTTTGTCAGCTGACGAGTGCAGTTGTGTCGCCCTAGGCTCCTCGTAGCACATTGACGGAAAGGAAAACAAGGATCCCAGAAACAACGTTGCAGTGTGGTGTTTATATCATCACTTTCTTTGTCTTTACTGGACTATCTTTCTCATTCGTGAGGAAGATTTGTGGAATCCTCAGTCTCATGATGCCATCATATTTTTCTCACACAAAATTGAGAGATGCTGTGTGTGTGTGTATTTATTTAATCTACAAATGGCCAGTTTGCCCTGTAGCTAAATGCATGGAATTCAAAATTAAAGAAATTAGAGTAAATTAATATAATTATTTTAAATTATAAAGCTAGGTACAGGGACATTATTTCATTTTTTTTAGGGTAACAGGCTACATGAGGGTAATCCACATGGTGGAAACTCCCCTTTAATAGCATAGGAAGGGATTGAGAGGTGGGGCTGAGGAAGGGTAGAGGAAGTAGCCAAGGGTTAACTAGGGGCCCCCGGGCTATGGTTTAAGGATCCTACCCGGCATTCGCCTAAATAAATGCAGGGAAAACCCTAGAAAAACCTGAATCAGGTAGGTCGGGCATTAGGTACTTGTCCCACGCCCTTCCCTGGATGGCGGGAGAGGGGGTTGCTGTGGGGACGCAGCATTCCCTTCTCCGTGCCTCGACCAGTTTAGGAGGCAGCTGGCCGACTCTTCCAATGGGAATAGAGAACAACTCTTACCGTATGCCCAAGGTCTGTGACCCAGGAACATACACCTCTCAGAATAGGCCGAGGTGCCTCGGCTTGTGGGAACCTTAGTTCAAAAACGGAGAGGAAAAGGCATCCCCCAAAGGTAGCCCCTTCGTATCTCTCCTACAAGGTACTGCCTGCGAGAGAATAGCCCTCGCAGGTCTTCAATATCGGACATAATTTCAACTATAAATCCATGTATGTAGAATCATTTTAAAATAGTTAGAGCAAGAATTAACAGTGCTCTGGCCTGAAAAGAAGAAAAGTGGAAAGATATGCGAGACCAGAGATTAACCAACTATTTAACTTATATATAAGAAGCACTGTCAGTGTAAATACTGTACGGGGTCACCCAGATTCATGACGTCACTATCGGTATTCATCCCCTACCACCTGTAGAGGTTGAACTCAGCGCCTTCTAGAACACTACATTCCACACAAATCGTGGTTAGTTGTCGCGCCACCTTAACCTGTCCGTAAGGGGATGAAATTCGACGGTGGATGCACCTCCAGTGACGTCATGGAACTGAGTGACCCCCGTGCAGGATTTACACTGGCGCCAATATCGACCGTTATGGCATATTTTGTAGTTTGAAAATGCCACCCCCTTCCATCGCCCCCTCCCCATGGGGGTGTTAGAGTTATTTTAAATCCACGGGGTTGCTTCCTGAATCTTAAGTCAGCTTGAAATTGTTCGACGCATTAATTTACAATAATAATCACGTCTAATTCTCCTGAAACACTTGTTTGCTGTCCTGTTTCCCACAACGTGAGATTCCTCCCATGAAGCAGGACGGGTCCCTCACCCTGCCCAATTGCTCCCTTCCCCGTCGGTCCGTCCTGTATGAATGCCATTAGGTCTGTGATTGATCGGCTTAATTTATTTGGTAACAGCTGTCGGAGGATTCTGACATTGAGAAATCATATAAAATTATAGAGGGTTATTAGTTACATCCAACATTATTCTGTAATTTCACTTAGGCAAGATAACGGGGGGAGGGAGGGGGGGAAAAAGGACGAATATTCTCCACAAATTGATTTCGGAGGTAATTTAAAACACCTTTCCTCAAGTGTTTCGCTTCGCCTCGCTAATGGCGGACCTGAGAACGAGATGCGCACTCGTCGAACCCTATAATTTCTATCTCAGCGACTCTGGGACACCCACCAAAACCACCACCACCACCACCACTCAAGTCTTGCCCCCGTTGCCGTGCGTCCGACAGGAGAAAAATTACTTCTTACATAATATTATTACTGTTGTTAATTAATGCGTGGAACAATTTCAACCAGACTTGGTAGAGGAAGCAACCCCGTGGATTTAAAATAACTCTAACATTTTCAAACTACAAAATATGCGCTAACGGTCGATATTGGCGCCAGTGTAAATCCTGCACGGGGATCACTCAGATCCATGACGTCACTGGAGGTGCATCCACCGTCGAATTTCATCCCCTTACGGACAGGCGCGACAACTACCACGATTGATGTGGAATCTAGTGTTCTAGAAGGCGCTGAGTTGAGGGGTGTGAGGGGGGGGGGTCGCGTTAGGGGATGAAATTCGACATTAAAAGCACCGAGTGACGTCATGACTCTGTGTGACACCCCCCCCCCCCGGTACAGTATTTATAGTGCTAGTGCTCCGTTATAGGTTAAATAGTTAGTTAATCTCTGGTCTGACATGTCTTTCCACTTTTCTTCTTTTCAGTTAATTCTTTTTTTTAACTATTTCAGCCTATAATTAAAATATATTACATGTACCTAGCTTATACTTTAAAATAATTATATTAATTTACTCTAATTTCTTTAATTGTGACTTCTTTTATTTAATTTCTAGCACAGGGCCGTTTGTAGATTAAATAACCCTTCGTGACCCCCGCACAGTATCGGCAGTCGTCGCATACGGAACGTAGCAGGATATTTAAGGTACGTAATGGCGCAGCTATGGTTTTCTGAGTCTTTCTGCAGTTTGGTTTTGTATGAGAATTCGGCGAGGCTGTGGGAAGGAGGAATTCCTCGGAGGCCTGCGATGGTAAAAAGCGGTCGACATGCAGGCTCGACAATAGCCGCACTTTCCATTATTCATCAGAGCCTCCGTCACACGCCGGCTGCCCATACTCGACAGTCTCGAGGGACGCAAAAACCTCGCGACGTTTTCCCAGTAACGTGTTCGCCCCAGAGTTAACAAACTCCGCCGCAAGCCGCTCCCACGCACTCCTCTGGTCTGCCTTCTCCTTGTTGCTTTCTTCAGGTGCTGAGAACACAATATTGATACACGCTGTGAGATTTTCTACTGTCTTCACTCTGCGTTTTTAAGGTTTCCCTCTGGTGCATTCCAGTGCAAACCCTTGTGCGCCGGATTCAAATTTATCCACCCTGCGACGGAGAGGCGTGAATTGTGGAAATGCATCATTTGATTATTCGGGTATTCCATTGTCTTGGAGTAGAAGAGTGAGGAAGGAAAAGCGAAGAAATCCAAAGAAAAAAAAGGCAGGTTAAAGAGATGACGAGAAATATTGCCTAGAAAATCAGAATAAAGGTGTAGAGATTTACTGAAAGTTAAGAAAGGCAAAGAAAAAGAAGAAAAGGCAGGTTAAAGAGAAATAGGGTATAGAAAATCAGAATAAAGGTGTAGAGATTTACTCCAAGCGAAGAAAGGCAAAGAAAAAAGAAGGAAAGGCAGGTTAAAGAGAAATATCGGCTAGAAGATCAGGAAAAAGATGTAGAGATTTACTCCAAGCGAAGAAAATTAAACAAGGAAAAGAAGGAAAGGCAGTCTAAAGAGGTGACGTGAAAGATCGTCTACTACATCAGAATAAAGGTGTAGATATTTACTGCAGGCGAAGAAAGGCAAAGAAAAAATGAAGGAAAGACAGGTTAAAGAGAAATATCGTCTAGAAAATCAGAATATAGATGTAGATTTTTACTCCAGGCGAAGGAACGCAAAGAAAGAAAAGAAGGAAAGGCAGGTTAAAGATATGACGTGAAATATAGTCTAGAAGATCAGAAAAAAATCCGTAGAAATTTATTACAAGCGAAGAAAAGCAAAGAAAAAAAGAAAATCAGAAAGAAAGAGGCAGTGTGCAAGGAACAGGTTGAAGAGATGACGTGAAAAATTGTGTGGAAGATCTAGATCGTCTACATATTTTTCTGAACCTGCAGACGATCTTTCACGTCTTCTTCTTAACCTGAGTTGTTTGTTGCACGCTGCCTCCTTCTTTCTAATTTTCTTGTTTTCTTTCCTTTGCCTTTTTTTCACTTTTTCTACTTCTCCTAGACAATGGAATGAATACCAGAAAATGTAAATAACAACGTTGCCTCACCAATTTCAATATTGTTCTCGGTCTGCGGTTGTCCACCTGCTCTTCAGCCCCTTCCACAAGAGTCGCCTGAGGGAATCCTGGTGCTGGTAGGGGATAAATCTTGTCCGTGCGTGCTTATGAGGTGCTAATGGTCAAGCGTTGCCCTCCAGAAATTATCAAAATTATATCCTCGAAAATTGCGGGGTTTCACTGATATGGTGTAAGGTTGTCCTCCGTCATTACTGCTCCATAAAGGTGACCAGATTACAGCCCGGAGTCGCCATTTAGGGGGAAATTGAACTTTAAACGTTTACCGTCGAGCCCATTTTTATTTTTCATTCACGTAAACTCCGCCAATACAGAAAATACTTTCACAACTACAGGGAAGAGACGGTAATTATTAAAAAGAGCAGAAAATACCAGCAGGTTACTTTTTAACAGCTGAATATCCTCCTGATTGTCTCTGGTACAGAGCAAAGAGTCTCATAATCGAGGGAGTCGCCATTTTGTCTGAAGAACATTCCTCTCTGGTCAGAGTTTATTAGAAAGTGTTCGCTTTTCCCCACTTTGGACGTAGAGTAAACATTCCTTGGACCCCCCATACGCTGTTTCTTTCCACCTCCCAACGCTTGACCCCTGTTCCCGTAATTACTGCTTTATCAAGGCCGAAGAATCGGTAATTGCAGTATTAATCGCTTCAAATCGATCATATTTTTTGACATGTGCAGTGGGCGGTGGGGGGGGGGGGTGGAGGGGAGGAACCTGATTCAACACGTCACACCTGCAGTGCGGAAATACGTCGGCCTGAGGAGGTGACGTCATCATTATCAACACCTCGGGAATAGTTTCAATTGTAACGGATGATTATTGTAAATGATTGGGCTACGGTTGTTATTATTAATTTAGTTATTACTAACTCGTTGTCAGTTCTTCTTACGCGTATGGCAACATTGTGCAACGTTCTTCTTCTTTCTTTTAAAAAAAAATTAAAATAATTGTTTTTATCAGACGTAAATTTTTCATTTCAGTTAAAATTATATTTCTGATCGTCCGTCTGAAACAGAGCCTTCACAATTTCCGCCCCCCCCAGTTTTCTTCATAATTTTCCCTGATTTACTCATCTACTTTACCTTCAGCAACGCTTGGTGTAGGATTGTCAATTTGCTTTGATCATTTTTATTCTTCTTCCTCTTCTTGTTGGTCATCATTTTGTTCGTGTTTTTAAAAATTTTATTTGTTTTCCTTAACTGTTTTTCTCTTCCGACTCTCTCATTTGGTTGGAGTCGGTGACGTCGATATTTCGGCTTCTCTCTGCCTTTCGTGTCGGACTCATCAATATCTCTCTGCGCGGGTGTAGCAAAGACGCTGCTTACCTATCAGCAAAAAGTTGACGGACCCAATTCACCCTCACCGTTCCCCCGAAATTATTTCAGTCACCATTAACATTTTTCAATTTGTTTTTGAAATTTAATTATTACTTTATACAGTTCTTATTTTTTTTTGATTCTTGATTGTTACAGCACTCCTCGTCAAAAACTTTCGTTATTTTATTTTTAACAATTTAATTCTAAATTTTAATATTTTTGAATGTAGTATTTATTAGGCTCTCGCCTTTATTGGCCGCAGCTTTACCGACGCGCCGCCTCGTAGGCAACCGTGTCGTACACGAGACACCGCGCGTTGCTACGGAAAAATAACTCTTACATTTCTTTCCTTGTTTGCGTGCTAGCATTAGTTTTTTTAAGGGTGGGGGGGGGGGGTAACAGGCAACATGAGGGTAATCCACATGGTGGCAACTCCCCTTTAATAGCATAGGAAGGGATTAGAAAGGGGGGATGCGGAAGGGTAGAGGAAGGTAGCCAAGGGTTAACTAGGGACCCCCGGGCTGTAGTTTAAGGATCCTACCCGGCAATTCGCCTAAAATTGATACAGGAAAAACCCTACAAAAACCTGCATCAGGTAGGTCGGGCATTGGGTACATGTCCCACGCCCTTCCGATAGCGGTAGAAGACTTTGCTGTGGGGACGCAGCATTCCCTTCTCCGTACCTCGACCAGTTTGGGAGGCAGCTGGCCTACTGTTCCAATGGGAATAGCGGACAACTCTTACCGTATGCCCAAGGTCTGTGACCCCCGAATATACACCTTTCAGAACAGGCCCAGGTGCCTCGGCTTGTGGGAACCTTAGTTCAAAAACGGAGAGGAAAAGGCATCCCCAAAGGTAGCCCCTTCGTGTCTCACCTCGGGAGAGGATAGTTGACTGCCAGGACTGACTTTGTTTTTCTTGTTTTCTTCGCCTTTTTCTTCTTCATAACGACTCTTACTCAACGTCTTCATAAGGTAGTTTGGTTTTTTTTATTATTATTACGTGATCACCAATGTTTTTATTTTGTAATTGCGGCTGTTCTCCATAAATCGTTAGCACTACATTTTCATTAATACGACGAGACCCCCTCAGGACCTGATACCATCTCCTCCATATTACGAGAACTTTAGGTGGATGGATTGATTGAAGTTGCCGTTGATTGAAATCAGATTCTGGTCTCTCTTTTTTTTTCCTCTTTGGTTCTCTACCAAAAAACATTTATATTCAAGTTGCGGTTAAAAAGAACGTTTTCCTTATTCCCCTATAAAAACGCTTCTTGTTCTTGTTATTTCGTTCTGTAATTAACTTGGCCCCCTGTTCGGACCAACGGATATTTTATGTTGTTTTTTTCCCCTGAGATATTCCAGTATTTAATTCGAGTCTGTTTCTTGTAGTTTTCCCCGAGAGTCATGACGTCAACTAAATCCTGTGAATGATATATTATATCAGCTGTATCAAAGATTTAAGTCTTTCCCGGTGTAGCGCAACGTTTCGACGACTAAAAGATCTGTCGTCACCTTCAAGAGCTTATTATTGTAATGATATTTCTCCGTCGAGGCTGAGCTTAAGATGACGCCGGATGAGGCACAGTCGGCTGCCTGCCCTCACCTCACCTCACCTCAAATACTCACACATTTTACCTCTGGCGACAGAAATAAAAACCTGACTACGTTTTAGAATCATGGGGGGCATTTTTTAATTGTTATTCGTCCCCACACTGTGGTGTTTGATGTATTGAAGGAATTTACCCTCCTCTGAGATGGTTGGCTCTTGGTCTCGTTCCATATTCTTTTCCTTCATTAAATATTATCTTTATACTTGAAGTGTTGTGTTCTCCAGACACTTCCAGTCCCCCATTTCCTTTCCTAAATATTCCTTTTCGACTTTCCGTGTTCTCCCTCAACTATCCCCCTTGATACGGAGGACTGTGAAGATAATTAATTGCTCTAATACTGTTTATGATAAGGTGGTTGTTTTTAAATGGGTGTTTATAAATTATCACTTCACCTGAAGAAGATGGCGGTGTAAGACGTCGAAACGTTGTGGATATTAAACAACGCTACCCGGTTGGAATCCCCGAGAAAAACTTCATCTATCAGAGATTTATTTTAAATTTAATATTATTCAAAATTCTAATTTGCTATTGACGGCACGACCTCATTTTCTTAGGGGTGGTAGGTTTCGTTGGGGGGGGGGGGAGTGACATTTTCGCATCAGTGGCATATATTAAATAAATTTATGTCACTTTTATTCTTCTAACGTTTTAAAAAAATCTCACCTGGTCACTGACTGCAGAGATTCATCATGGCGTCCGCACTTCTTAGCAGTGGTAGGTTTACTAAATGATAAAGTAAAGGGATTTTTCCAGAATTGATTAGTTATTTAACTGAACCTAAAAAAATAAAATAAATACAAATTATGCGTGTTCAGTCAGCCGGGTAAAACAATCGGATCCCTTAATCCCAAGTTAAACCATGGTTTACGGTAGTTCCACCCCCCACCCCAGGGGCGTCAGGGATTGAGACACTTGGCCGTGATCATGTGACACGCTCGTTCTCTCAAGAGTCCTCTGGGGCTGTACGTCCGTACCCTGGCGACGGTTCGTCGAGGAGTCTCTTCTGTACTCTTCGCTGGATGTGAAATATCGACGGTCTCGATCATCTTTGGATCGATCTTTCCCGTGAACCAAGAAAATGTGATTGGTTCAGGCAGTCACGTGTTAATTAAATTTCTGGTATATTTTTGGAGAGACTTTTCCCACGGCGGTGCGACTGTCCAGGGTCAACACCCTACGTGCCTATGTCCAGACTGAACGGATTATCTACCCGCCACGGCGGCGCCTGGCCAAGCTCTCAACCCTTGCTAATATTTAATTACATTAAAATAAAATACATATATCAATTATAAAACTATCGCGCTACATCTTTTATTCTGAAGCATAAATAAAATAATCGCATAACGACGTCTTCAGAGAGTCTATTTAATATTTTGTCAAGTCCTTCACCCATTCTAAATCACCTAACATCAATAATGAGGTTCGTCTGTGAAATACTGATTCGATTTTTTTTTATCAAAGGTCCTTTGCCTTCTCCCCTGCGTCAAAGTCCATCCAGAGTTACCTTGTAGCTGTCCCTTTATATTTAATACGTCCACAGTGTAGTTAAAGATTATCATCAACCTTTACCTTTACCTTTTCCTGTGTGTGTGTGTGTGTAAGAAGGCGATTGTCCGTGTGTGCACACACTCACGTCCGTCCGCTCTCCAATTGCGGCGAGTCGTTGCTCCCGTGGCAGGAATAACTAAACATCCTCGCGTCTGCCATAACAAGCATCACAGGGCCGCCATGTTCATAATTACATCTACGACTTTCACACGCTTCTACACGGCACATCGCACACACACACACACACAGAGTTGAAAGAATTGTAAAAATTTGAAAGTTATATTGTTCCGTGAGTTTGCAAAAAACGACAACCCTGGAACGTGGTCTTGGGCATTGAGACGTAGCTTCATCCAAACGCTTTCTTAATCCACAGCTACTACAGAGTTTTATGACGCGACAATAAGCTTATGTGGTTGCCCTATAACGCCCAGCCGTCCGACTTAACGACGGGATGTAGATGTAGATCCCACGCGCTAATGGAACTCACCATAAATTATCGTAAACGGTATAAAGGCCACGCCGCAAGATAAATAAGGACCTGAAATATATAGAACTGCGACCGGAAGCAGTTTAAAACCACTGAAATCGTTCCCACGAGAGAGAGAGAGAGAGAGAGAGAGAGAGAGAGAGAGAGAGAGAGAGAGAGAGAGAGAGACGCAACCACTTAGCCCCGAAATTTTCGATCGTTAAAAAATAATAATAAAGAAACCCAACCACGTTACGCAGAGTCTCGTTAGTCAGTCGTAATGTCAGGACATGCAGAGGACGTAAATCTAGTTGATTATTTACTGTACAGTTATAGAACTTATTAGAGGTTTTAATTTCACGTCTGTTTTGAATTCAATTGACGACTTCATACAGACACTTGTTATATTTGATTTTAATTATGACGACGTTTTTGGTATATTCGTCATGTATTTTCCAAATAAGATACAAAAAGATATCGAACGCCGTAATAATAATATTAAATAAAATAATAATAATAATAAAATAATAATAATAAAATAGATTAAAATAAAAATAATAAAAATAAATAATAATAATAATAAATAAAAATAAAAATAATAATAAAATAAATAATATTAATAATGAAAATAAATAATCAATAATAATAATAAAAATAATAAAAATAAATAATAATAATAATAAATAAAAATAAAAATAATAATAATAATGAAAATTAATATTAATAAAAATATATAACAATAAAATTAAAAATAATAAAATTAAATAACAATAATAATTAAAATTTATAATAATAATAATAAATAAATAATAATAATACTAAAAATAAATAATAATAAAAATAAATAATAATAATATTAAATAATAATATAAATTCATAATTATAATAAAAATAAATAACAATAAAATTGAAAATAATAAAAATAAATAATAATAATGTAACTTTATAATAATAATAATAATAAATAATAATAATAAAAATAAATAATAAAAATTAATTATAATAATAAAGAATAATAATAATAATAAATAAAAATAATAATAAAAATGAATAATAATAATAATTAATAATAATAATAATAAATAAAAATAATAATAAAAATGAATAATAATAATAATTAATAATAATAATAATAAATAATAATAATAAAAATAAATAATAATAATAAAAATAAATAATAATAAAAATAAATAATAATAAAAATAAAAATAATAAAATTAAATAATAATAATCATGAAAATTATTAATAATAATAATTAAATAATAATAAAAATAAATAATAAAAATTAATTATAAAATTAAACAATAATTATAATAAAAATAAATAAATAATAATAAAAATAAATAATAAAAATTAATTAAAAAAATTAACAATAATTATAATAAAAATAATTAAAAATAATAATAAAAATTAATAACAATAATAAAAAAAATAATAATAAAAATAATAAAAGTAAATAATAATAATAAATAATAATAAATCATCATAATAATAAAAATAAATAATAATAAAAAAATTAAAAATAAATAATAATTAATAATAAAATAAATAAAAATAAAATTAAAAATAAATAATAAAAATAGATAATAAGAATTATTATTAATAATAAAAATAAATAATAATAAGAATTATTAATAATAATAAAAACAAATAATAATATAAATAATAATAATAATAAATAATAAAAAATAATAATAATAATAAAATGAATAATATTAATAATAAGAATAAATAATAATAATAAATAATAAAAGTAAATAATAATAATAAATATTAACTAATCATAATAATAATAAAAATAAATAATTATAATAAAATTAAAAATAAATAATAAAAATAAATAATAATAAAAATAAATAATAATAATAAAATATAATAAAATTAAAGTATAATAATAATGAAAATTAAAAATAAATAATAAAAATAAATAATAATAAAAATAAATAATAATAAAAATAAATAATAATAATAAAATATAATAATATTAAAGTATAATAATAATGAAAATTAAAAATAATAATAATAAATAATAATAAAAATAAATAATAAAAATTAATTATAATGATTAATAATGATTATAATAAAAATAAATAAAATAAAAATTAATAATAATTATAAAAATTTATAACAATAATAAAAATAAATAATAATATTAAATAATAATAAAAATAATAAAGGTAAATAATAATAATAAATATTAATTAATCATAATAATAAAAATAATAAAAGTAAATAATAATAATAAATAATACTTAATCATAATAATAATAAAATTAAAATAAATAATAATAAATAATAATTAATAATAATAATGCTAAAAATAAATAATAATATAATTAAAAATAAATAATAAAAATAAATATAATTAAAATAAATAATAATAATAAAAATAAATAATAATTATTAATAATAATAATAAAAATAAATAATAATTATTAATAATAATAATAAAAATAAATAATAATAATAAAATTAAAAATAAATAATAAAAATAAATAATAATTAAAATAAATAATATTAAAAATAAATAATAATAAAATTAAATAATAAAAAAGAATAAAAATTAATAATGAAAATTAATAATAATAAATAATAATAAAAATAAATAATAATAATAATGCGTATGTACGAGGTCAAAAAATGTTACTATGAATACTTTTATTAATCAACAGGTGTCGCTGACATGAATGAATAACTCATTTAATTGCAATAATAATTTTCGTATTAAAATTAATTTATTGTAAATTTAAAACCATTGAGCCAGGTACGTGAAGAGTAGAAGTATTGAAATGGTTTGGACACGTGTGATGAGGATGAGGGTGAGAACATTAACAGTGTTGTTAAAACCCGCGGGGGGGGGGGGGCGAAGAATATAGAGGAAGACGTCGGTTACGATGGAATTGAGGAGGATATGAGGATGATGGAGACGACTGGCGAATAATATTGTCGAGAAGGCACAAAACCCATCCAGGGTTGTAAAGCCAATAATTGAATTGAAATTTAAAATATTGCAAGCATCAACAGTTTTGGGCAACAATAAAACCGCAGTTTTAACTCTATGAGTGAAACAGATCATTTTTATTTGATGCGTAAATATAATTAGTGAAATCTGCTGAATCCTTCACAAGGAAAAAAGGACCGCGGAGGAGGAATTCCGCGATGGATGGGTGTTGCCATGGTCACAGATGGAACACTGCATTAGGAAGTTGAAAGTCTGCAAATTTATTAAAGACATAGGCCGCTACTGTGTGGGCTGGAGTCGTCTACGCAATCATTCGCGCGGTGCCACCCTGAACGCTGTGAGGAGGAGTCTGTAGAGCTGCGGGGTGAAAAATGATCCCCAAGCTGCTGCTGTTTTATTTTATTAGAGGGGGGGGGGTGGCAAGACACTTCCTTCACACCGAACATGAAAACGTCACACAGCAGAGTCGATTAACAGACGTGGCGTATCTCCGTCTGAAATGTTTGGAATGGAGTCGATGTAACGACTTTGATAGTTCGGAAACTATAAGCTTCTTCTTTTTTGTAGGTTAGTTGCGGTCATCCGCCGTTACAGCACAGCGCGCTGCACCGATAACTGTTGGGCTAGAGGACGTGTTGGCGTGTTTGCACGGAATGCGGACGACGTGGAGCCCCCCCTTGATCTATGGCGCAAGGAAAAGCTGCTTTAGCGAATTAACTGCAGTACTCGTTCGAGTTGTTTCCAATTTATCACCAACGGTTCCGTCTGAATCGAATTCAATAGCCCCGAGTACCAGTTTGAAAAATATAGCATCATAAAGTGCCTAACGGTAAGACTAATTACGAAGTGAAATATATAGATGCATGAAATTACAAATTAAATAAAGGAAATTACATTAAAATTAAATAGAGTAAATTAAAATGATTATTTTAAAATGTAATCTAGGTTTAGCGACATTATGTCAACATGCAATGTTGTAAAGGGTAATTTTGAAAAATTTAAAGAAGGAATTAACATTACACTGGCGTGGAAAGAACAACAGAGGGAAGATATCCGAGACCAGAGATTAACTAACTACGTATTTGACTCACCACTTCACTATAGAAATGTTGATTTTCTTTCCGTTAGCAGGACTTTCTCCGGAAAATCTTGTTCCAGTTATTTACTGACCTGTTTAGGACTGATTCTCTCGCAGGTGAACCCCCCCTCCCTAGAGAAGCTCTGGAGGATGGGGCTGCGTCCCCACAGCAAACTCCTCTCCCGTCATCGGAAGGGCGTGGGACAAGTACCAAATGCCCGACCTACCCGATGCAGGTTTTTCTAGGGTTTTCCCTGCATTTCTTTAGGCGAATGCCGGGTAGGATCCTTAAACTATAGCCCGGGGGCCCTAGTTAACCCTTGGCTACCTTCCTCCACCCATCCGCATCCCCCCTTTCAAATCCCTTCCTATGCTATTAAAGGGGAGTTGCCCAATGTGGATTACCTCATGTAGCCTGTTGCCCTAAAAATAAATAATAAAAAAAAGGGATGCCTTTTACTCTCTCTCTGGTGTTTAGAAGTAAAGCCCAGGTCATACGGGTAAGAGATGTCAGCTACAAATTAAATAAGGGAATTTACAACAAAGGAAAAAATAGAGTAAATTAAAACAATTATTTTAAAATGTAAGGTTAGGTTTAGGGACATTATGTCAATTACAAACACATGTATGTAACATTATATTAATTAAAGGTTAATTTTGAAAATGTTAAAGAAGGAATTAATATTGACCTGGGCATGAAAAGTAGAACAGTGGAAAGATATCTGAGACCAGAGATTAACCAACTATTTAACTATCTAAGGGGGCAGCCATTTTATTTGATTTTTTAACGAAGCACCGTCACTTCACTGCAGTATCGAATAATCGAAGTCGGCCACTGCAGTTCATCGTTCTGAAGAGAAACCACTTCATAGCAGCTACTGTCGGCCTCTTTGCAAACTCGATAACTACTTCTGAAGTGACTTTGTTCCAAGTATTTTTTAAAAAAACAGAACAAACTGTTGGGTAATCCTCCTCCATGTCCGCGACACTCAACTCCACCAGTTCTGAATCGACTGTCCGCGTGACTTATCGATAAAGCAAGTCGCAGTTATTTGATCGTCAAGCCACAAGCAGGTTGACGGACACCTGCGGCCGCCGCTAATAAACACTTGGTCACATTCGCCAAGAACAAGTTATTACGAAAATTAATTTACCAGGGGGGGTGTTTGAGATCGTTTCGACGTATTGAAACTGCGGTCGAATTGTTAAAATGTAAATGTAATGATCTCTGCCCAACTAATGTCCGCGGTCGGAACTTGTTTTTAGTAGTTTGCGTTCAGGTTGTAAAACTTTCCGCTTGACTGCGCCATATTGGCATCAAAAAGTGACCAGGCTCTTAACCTCCTAAGTTGCGCTTTGCTTCTAAAAGCTGCTGCACATTAATTACTTTCTTTTTTCATTAATAAAAACAATTGATAACCTCATAACGACACACTTTTCATTTATATTATTACGACGTTTCGATACCCTTTCGTGTTTCCTTCAGGTATTTTCCTACAGCGGAGGTATTTATGATTTATAGTTTAATTGTACAAAGTAAGCAAAAGAGAAACAACAACCAACCTACCAAATTAATATAATAAGGTGGCGCAATAAAACGATTAACAAATTATTAAATTCAACACAGTCTTGAATAAGGGGAAGGGTGGGAGGGGGTCCGAGGCACAAGAATTCACTTAACGCTAACTACAAGGTCCTCAATTGTTTTATTAATTAAAAACTGACGTTAAATTAATGTTTTTATTAATATTTAACGAGCTTATAGATTTATTTTAATTATTCATTCCATTTTTTTAGGGTAACAGTGAGGCTACTTGAGGGTAATCCTCGTGGTGGCAACGTCCCTTTAACAGCATAGGAAGGGATTTGAAAAGGGGGGAGGATGCGGAAGGGTAGAGGAAGGTAGCCAAGGGTTAACTAGGGCCCCCCTGGCTATAGTTTAAGGATCCTACCCGGAAATTCACCTAAAAGTGATACAGGGAAACCCCTAGAAAAACCTGCATCAGGTAGGTTGGACATTGGGTACTTGTCCCACGCCCTTCCCTGGATGGCGGGAGAAGAGTTTGCTGTGGGGACGCAGCATTCCCTTCCCCGTGCCTCGACCAGTTTAGGAGGCAGAGTTCTCGGTCGAGGATACGTCATAACATATGACTACAAGAAAATAATAAAATATTGCAATTAAAAACTTTAAAAAAACATACATTTTACTTTACAAATAAAAAGATATATAATTTAAAGCAACGTCATAGAGACTAATTTAACGGATTATTAAAGAAATTATTACTATATTAACCTTGAATTTTTATTCTACGGAGTTTCCAGCGGAAAATCTTACTTCGATTCCCGTCGACAACATGAAAGAAGTCGGCCAGTTAAGTTCTACGAGATTGTAATCGTGATGAGGGTTTCACTGACTCTTCCAGCTTCCAGCTACAGAGATAAACAACGATGATGGTTTCAATGCGATGTCTAGTCTTGTGTAGCAGCAAATAGACTACACACAAACGTCGGAGATGATGGCTCCGTTACTACGGAAACGAAAATATAAATAACAGTAGTAGTTGTAGTATCTGTGGCCAGGTCGCGTGTTCCTGTACATGATTAGATCAGTAGCACTTCATTTAATATTAAAACGATAAAAAAATTGAATTAATTTTATTCACGTACGGGAACAGGACCAAGTCACAGATGCTACTGATGTTATTTATATTTTCGTTGCCGTGGTAACGGAACTTTTCATCTGCGACGTGTGTGTAATCTCTTTGCTACCTACAGTTGTTCCGTTCACGCGCACTTAAACCTCTTAAAAGTAATGAAAACATAAGCACAACGAAGTGCCGAAGCCAAAGAATAAATATTAATCGTTTTCCAGCCTAGGGGTAGGTCAACGTTTCATGTATAAAGTAGGTTACAATTATCCATTTCATTATGAGGCCGCGAGATGGACCTGAGAGAATCATCTGTGGAGCGTCCGCAGGATTCGCCGCCCACCGTAATTTGTGCCCGACGAACCGGCAATTGGCACCAGCCACAAAAATAAATTTATGTCTTCCTCAGGAGAGAGATAATGAGACATTCGTGTGCGCAACTGCAACCTCGAAATTTGAAACCCCATTAAGTTGTTTTTGCTGTAAAGTATCCGCGCGTACACAATAGCAAGCAGCCGAGAGCCTTCTTAGCTGCGACCCCACAGCAAACCCGCCTTCCAGGGAAGGGCGTGGGACAAGTACCCAATGCCCGACCTACCTGATGCAGGTTTTTATAGGGGTTTCCCTGTATCAATTTTAGGTGAATTGCCGGGTAGCATCCTTAATACTATAGCCCGGGGGCTGTAGTTAACCCTTGGCTACGTTGCTCTACCCTTCCCCATCCCTTCCTATGCTATTAAAGGGGAGTTGTCACCATGTGGATTACCCTCACGTAGCCTGTTAGCCTAATTTATATATATATATATATATATATATATATATATATATATATTGTCATAACCAGTTTAGAAGGACATGTTTTCGGTTCATATTTATCATAGTTGTTTACAAACTGAGACTGGGGATCCTTGAGTGGTTGATACACATGAAAAATAATGATAAAATTAGGGGAAGTGGACCTTTTTGAGAGGAGAAAGGACAGATAATTAGAGCAATTTTGCGGCTCTTAGAGCTAAATTGTGTGACCGACGGAACCCTGAAAGGCATCATAACAGATGGACGAAGCTATTATCCTAAAACGAGATGCTTATGGTAATTGATTAAGTGACTCTCGGGGCGAGAGGAAGCTGATAGATGGTGTTTGTTATGGCGAACAAGTAATTTCAAAACAACTGAAAACAAGGGAATATCCGGGAGCCGCGATATAAATAAGAGAGCAGATAAAGGCAGAAGGACAGTTGGTTACAGAGTCGCGTGGACTGGAGATCATCGGATGCTAGGCCAAGCTACAGCCTGACGTCAGTCGTCAACAGTCATGGAGGCCTGTCTGCCACCAGAGGTGTGTGATTTCATCGAGAGGGTGACGTCGTCAAGAGTGTGAGTGCAGCCTGGGGACTGTTAAACCGGTATAAAGTGAGTGTGTGGACCCGAGCGCGTGTATGTTTATATTTTCTGAATTAATAATTGTAAATTGCTAATAAAGGGTAAAAGGTGTCAGGTTTCGTTTATTTTGTTGCTTTCGTTTAATTGATTTTGTTAATTTCGTTTCAATCAATCATTTATTGTAACTGTATCTGTTTAATTGTAAATTTATTTTATTTTCCTTATCAACCCAGTAAAGACCTTGTGGGTACCGAGTCAGATTTTTTAAAATGTTATCAAGATAAATAAAATTGTTTTTATTTTATAAAATTTAATTATTTGTGTAATTGAAAAGTGTTTTAATAAATGATAATTGTTTGTTTAAAAATTTGTGGTTATTATTTTAGTTATTGCATTTATTGGCTATCACAACGTGGGGCAAATTGTATTAATTAAATATTAGTAGTTATTACAATATATATATATATATATATATATATATATATATATATATATATATATCTGGGATACAAAGATGGAGACGAACGGCGTGAAATGAGGAGAAGAATGAACTTGGCAAATAAATCGTATTTCTCACTACTACTAGTTTTCAAACTAAGAACAAAATGGGGTTGTATATAAAACCATGACTATGCTATGGAAGTGAGCGCTGGACAGTAAGCAAGAGAGAGGAGATAGAGATTAACATCTTTGAAAGAAAGATCCTAAGAAAGAAGAGACACAAGGAAATATATGACCTATATAAAGAACCCAAGCATCGCAACAACTATTAGATTACAGAGAATGAGGAAAGGGAGGTAAAAGAAAGGAACAGGTGGATAGACGAAGTGAAGGAGAATAGCTACTGCTGTGGAACCATAGGCATCATATTTTACTGTAGGACTTTGAACCCCGCAGCCAATCCTCAGATGCATGTGGGACCGGCATCAGTTACCGGCGGCCCGTCCAGTTTAACGCTGATGCCGTCCAGCGTGGCAGGCGGTAATTGCTACCGAGTCCCCGGGGCCGCTGCCTGGTAATTAACTTAGAAAAGGTCAAGCCAATTTAGGCCCCACGACGCATGTGGTCCCTTCTCCAATTCCCTCTCTGTCCGGCCCTCAGGGGGGCGCTCGCAGGTCCGAATTGCGAAATATAAAATAAAAACCCGAAGACGTGGCCCACCACCAATTACCAACATCACGAAAGCTCTCATTGGGCAATACGACGACGTCTCACCAGTCTCCTTCATTTTAAAGGTTGTCAGTCTACATGAAGCAGATAACACAGTGTCCTGACCAACAACGGACAATATTTTTTTTTATTGATTGAAGATAACGTTTCGGTACGTGTTTGAACCATCCTCAGGTCATGTTAAATTATTTTTCACATCAAGTTCTTCCGCGGGCTCTCATTCACAAAGCTTACACACACTCACACACATCAGCAAGTTGTCGTTGTCTTCGTGCTGTGACCGCACACTTGGGGACTGACCTGAGGAAGGTACAAACACGTGCAGCAGAACCGTTGTCTTAAATCTATAATTAAAAAATATTGGTCAGAAAACTGTATCATCTATAAATGTACATATATATATATATATATATATATATATATATATATATATATTTGAAATTTGTCATGGGGGAATTAAACAGGTTGAATTTTATTATTTTTTCATTCTGTCCTGTAGAAGTTTTTAATTTTACGTCTGTGTTTGAATTAATAAAAACCCTCGATGTCCTCATACAGACCTTTTTTTTATTTTTTATTTATATTGTGACGACGTTTCGATACCCTTTTTTTGTATCTTCTTCAGGTATTTTCCTACAGAGGAGGGTATTTACAAATGATTAGATTTATTGTACAAAGTAAACAAAGCCAAGCTGAAGTACACAAAAATAACTTACCAAATTAATGTATTCGGTCCTCCAGGTTGAGGGGGTTGCGCTGACACCCCAACAACGTAAAAATAAACGCAGCTCGTTAGGAATACTCCAAGGAATAAGACCGGACTGATCAATTACAGACGACACGACGCGGCAACTCCCCTTTAATAGCATAGGAAGAGATTTGAAAGGGGGGATGCGGAATGGTAGAGGAAGGTAGCCAAGGGTTAACTAGGGCCCCGGACTATAGTTTAAGGATCCTACGCCGCGGAAATTCTACAATTAAACTGTAATTTATAATTTAATTTAAATTCTTTTTTGGGGTCATTTAATTTCCAGAGGAATAACAGGGGGGCGGGGGGTTGTTTCACTAACAAACGAATCCAGTGCACAATAATGTCGTGTTTTAATGACGCGTGATCCACTTCATGGTTGGATGAATATTTTAATATTTCAACTAACAGCCTGATTCACAGGTTAACGGGTGAGTTTTCTCTCATTGACCTCGGAGTTGATATTAATTAAATTGAGGATGTGGTTCGCCTACTTTGATTCTGCCGTGGGAATTACGTTCATTGGTTTCCCGTCACACATTCTCTCCTTAGCCATTAATATATATATATATGTATTCTATCCACGTGGACACATGGACTCACACTAATTTCAGGCTCAAAGTTTTTAATTTTACGTCTCTTTTGAATTAATAAAACAATTGATGACCTCATACAGAAACTTTTTTTTATTTTTTATTTATATTATGACGACGTTTAGATACGTTTTATGTCTCTTCTTCAGGTAATTTCCTACAGATGAGGTATTTACAAATGATTACAACATCTGTTCCCCCTTACACAGACTTCGGTGAATATTTTTCTATTTCTTTTAATATGATTACTAAATTCTAGAGTGACTGTTCCAACGGGAAAAGCGGACACCTCGTACCGTATGCGACCCTGGGGAACATGCACCTCTCCTCGTTCAAAAAAAAAACAGACAGAGAGAGGAGGAGGCATCCCCCAAAGGAAGGTAGCCTTCCTCCTGAACTCTCTGGGAAGGTTTTCTACGATAATAAGTGTCATAAAATAATAAAATTTACAGTATATATATATATATATATATAATGAATATTACCAATAAATTGTAAAAATGTCTTTATGACACAAAATTGTTATCTTAGTAACATAAAAACCTTATTGAATCCAGATGATTTATTTTAGGGTAACAGGCTACATGAGGGTAATCCACATGGTGGCAACTCTCCTTTATAGCATAGGAAGGGATTTGAAGGGGGGGATGCGGAAGGGTAGAGGAAGGTAGCCAAAGGTTAACTAGGGCCCCCGGACAATGGTTTAAGGATCCTACCCGGTAATTCGCCAAAAAGTGATGCAGGAAAAACCATAGAAAAACCTGCATTAGGTAGGTCGGGCATTTGGTACTTCTCCCTGGATGGCGGAAAAAGGTTTTTTTTCTGTGGGGACGCAGCTTTCCCCTCTCTATCCCTTGGCCAATTTAGGAGACAGCTGGCCGACTATTCCAATAAGAACAGCGGACAACTCTTACCGTATGTCCAAGGTCTGCAACCCCGGAACATGCACCTCTCAAAACAGGCCTCGGCTTGTGGGAACCTTAGTTCAAAAAACCAGAGAGATGCGAAGGCATCCCCAAAGGCAGCCTCCGCCAGATGCTTCGTACAGTCCTTTCTTTAATTTGTAACCTCATGCGTCGACCACCGGGCGTATTATTCCTTACAAAGATATTCCTTACATAAGCTCGTACGTTTCCCCTTGACGTAGCTGCTTTAATCTAAAAAGCGTGCGCGCTATAATTTTAAAATCTGCTACGAATCACGTCTACGGCTTGACCTTTCCGTCTCCGAGGGTTTGTTAATTTAGGCGTGGCAGCGTGGCAGCACTGACTCCCTGCAGATTAATCTCGCCCCGTGCTGGACTAAAGCGGAAACGTGCCTCACGCTTGTCGCAGGAAATCTCGCCTTAAACGACGTGAAAGGCAGATCCTAAACTATAAATTAGCATTTAGTGTGTCGGCATGGGAACTGTCATGGCTTCCGTCAGTCTCACAGTGACGTCACAACACACCAAGAAGTACCACTACATCTCTTTTGATAAACAGAGGCTTCAGTACTTGTTCCGTTCTCCAAAACGTGGCTCAAGAACCCACCACTGATATATCAAGCAACTATAGTCCGGCGCAGCTCGCGAGGCGGCACTGCGGTCGTGACAAATGATATATAGCGACGTTGCCACACAGACACTACACGGCGAAACGCTTTTTTTTTAAAAAAAGAATACGTTGTAAGGAGAAAAAAACAACAGCATGCATGTTATCTGCATGATTACAATTTGGTATCAAGAGAAACAAGTTCACCGGGGTCACTTAAAGCAGAAGAACGTGATGGGAGAAGATTGAGAAACTACGCATAGAGAAATACCCTAAATAAAATAGGAATATTAAAAGCAATATATATATATATATATATATATATATATATATATTGTGGTAAACACAAATTATTCTACAACTTTTCTCATGTTTTCCTCACCGTCGAGGTGAGAAAGGAAACAAGGCTCCCACAGACTTTGTTGTTGTGTGGTGTTATTTATATCGGCACTTATTATTTTCTGTATTTGGCTATTTTACCTTTTTATTAATTTTAAATCATCATTTTTTTGCGTGTCATTTACCAATCTTTTTGTTTACTATCGTTTCTAAGTTATTATTTATATATTGTGGTAAACACAAATTATTCTACAATTTTTTTTTATGTTTTTGCCTCACGTTCGAGGTCAATTTATGGTAAACACAAATAATTTACCTTTTATTTTTTTATTTAACAAAGAAAAACCGCACGTCGAAGAAGTCAATTAGTGATAATTTCTTAAATATTAAATATAAAATGTAAAAATTATTTTTGTTGACCATAAATTGACCTCAAACGTGAGGCAAAAACATAAGAAAAAATTTAGCGCAAATGGGCGCACCCCCACGTTGGGCGCCAATTTAAGTGATTATCACAAATTCGCGCTCCGAAGTGGGGGATTAACTGGGAATTATTTGTGAGGACCACCAAAATTGGCGTCTTCAACGTGTGGGTTTTCTTTATTAAATAAAAAATAAAAGAAATTGACCTCGAACGTCACAATATATATATATATATATATACTCCTTTTAATATTCTTATTTTATTTAGGGTATTTCTCTATGCGTATTTTCTCAATATAATCCCATCACGTTCTTCTGCTTTAAGATGTAGTGACCACGGTGTATTTGTTTCTCTTGATACCAAATTGTAATCAAGCAGATAACATGGACGCTGTTGTTTTTTCTCCTTACTACGTTTTTTGTAAAATAAGCGTTTGTCATTTACCAATCTTTTTGTTTACGACCGCTTCTAAGTTATTATACGTGTCGCGTCCTAATCTTATCCCATTGTGTCCTTTTGCCTTGAGATGTAGTGACCGTGGTGCCTTTGTTTTTGTTGTTGTCTATGTCCCTCACGATGAACATTATCCGTCGCTCCTATTGGAGGAACGTTTCTCGGTTCTACGGGACGACTTACCAGCAAGTTTAGTCTCCAGCTCCACAAACGCGTCGAATAAAAGTCTGATAGGAAGGGAGGGGGGACATCGAGGTGACAAAGATATTGTTTGAGAAGCAAAAATCTGATGAACCTGAGTTGACGTTTCAGGCACATGCAGAGAGACAATAACGGACCTGCTTGGTCATTGTCCACCACCAACAGGTTTTTACTGTCGTGGGAAACAAAATATAATTTTTCCTATAATTTCGTGAGTCTTTGAAATTTCTTTTCTTCTTCTCTCGTTTGAAAGCGCAATTATCGTGAAATCTGAGTTTTATTCCCCCATCTTCGTCTGCGATCTTTGATTATGAGGTGATAAGAGCCGCCTGGTGGCCGATCAGCTCGGCGGCTCGTGACGCAATTCGTCGTAGAGCTCATTCATTGCACTGAGGATTTCTCTAACTTCGTATTGGGAACATCCAGACAATGGATGGCGGGTTTGCGGTGGGGTCGCAGCATTCCCTTCTCCGTGCCTCGACCAGTTCAGCAGGCAGCTGGCCGACTGTTCTAATGGGAACAGCGAACAACTCTTACCGTATGCCCAGGATCTGTGACACCTCTCAGAACAGGCCTCGGCATGTGGGAACCTTAGTTCATAAACGGAGAGAGGAGGAGGCATCCCCTACGAGGGAACTGCCCTGGTACACATGTTAGGAAACAATTCCCCCAGCAACATGGAGCTGGAGGCCCCGCAATCTGCATACTTAACGCAAGTACACGGGCATGAACGCGCGAACAGGCCTCGACGCCGGGGATGAATAATTCAGTCCACAACACCTCGTTATTAAAGCGCGGCGCTGCCCAAGGCTCGGGTCTCGGCTTCGATCCCGTCGTGGCCTCGCCGTATCATTCAGTAATTGACCACATGCACTTTGCAGTCGCGTAAATAATATTTGGAAACAACCTTCGAGAGGTCGGGACCAAGAATGACTTTTTACTTGTAGGAAACAAGAGATAAGACTGGACCAGCTTTAATAACGCGAGTTATTGTTTTTCAATATCAATTAAATCCGATTCAAATCGTCCAGTTCCCGTCATTGCACCATAATATCTACTAAGCTACTACACTTATCCTTATGTTGAACTTATTGATAATAAGCAAGATAGACACAAGAAGTGATGATGTAAACACCACACAACCTTGCCAGATGCTAAGGAGAGCATAGAGCGACACAACTGCACTGGTTTATTGTTGCCACGACACGGTATTAGAAGCTGAACGATGACGAGGATCCAGATAAGTCGCCTGCAAAGCCCGAGGAGTCCGTGAAGAGTAACCAACCGTCTTCATCCAAGTCCGCGGCAATCAACTCGTCGGGTCGTAAACGAACTCGGCAGACCTGCAGGGCTCGGTGATTAAAACTCGCAAAAAAACGACAATCCCCGCACCACGATGAAAACCATCTCTCATGGATACCACGAGGGAATTAACACATTTGGGCGTCAGCTACTAAACCTTTTACAACATTTTTTTTCACTCTCAAAATGGTGGAAAATAACGTCTCTTTTCCCTGATCGACAGAATCCACGCTTTTATCCCGAAGAACTTGACAATTATAAAGGATGCCCCCCTCAATATATTATATAACAAAATACTAACAATAAGAAATACAGCAGAATTCACAGAAAATATCTGATGACATAAATAACACACACAACAACAACAACGTTTCTGGAAGCCTTGTTCCTTTCTTCAGGTGCAGAGAAAAATAAACGAGCCGAGAGAGAGAGAGAAGGGGGGAGGAGAGAGATACAGAGGTATAGAGAGAGATACAGACAGAGAGACAGAGAGAGATACAGAGAGAGACAGAGAGATACAGAGAGACAGAGAGAGATACAGAGGTATAGAGAGAGATACAGAGAGACAGAGAGAGATACAGAGAGAGACAGAGGTATCGAGAGAGGCAGAGGCACAGAGAGAGGCAGAGAGAGATAGAGAGAGATACAGAGAGAGAGAGAGAGACAGAGATACAGAGAGAGATACAGAGAGAGACAGAGAGAGATACAGAGAGAGGCAGAGAGAGAGAGACAGAGATACAGAGAGAGAGAGACAGAGATACAGAGAGAGATACAGAGAGAGACAGAGAGAGATACAGAGAGAGGCAGAGAGAGAGAGGCAGAGAGAGAGAGACAGAGATACAGAGAGAGACAGAGAGACAGAGAGACAGAGAGAGATACAGAGAGAGACAGAGGTATCGAGAGAGGCAGAGGCACAGAGAGAGGCAGAGAGAGATAGAGAGAGATACAGAGAGAGAGAGAGACAGAGATACAGAGAGAGATACAGAGAGAGACAGAGAGAGGCAGAGAGAGATAGAGAGAGATACAGAGAGAGAGAGACAGAGATACAGAGAGAGATACAAAGAGAGAGACAGAGAGAGATACAGAGAGAGAGAGACAGAGATACAGAGAGAGACAGAGGTATCGAGAGAGGCAGAGGCACAGAGAGAGGCAGAGAGAGACAGAGAGAGATACAGAGAGAGAGAGACATAGAGAGATACAGAGAGAGATACAGAGAGAGAGACAGAGAGAGATACAGAGAGATACAGAGAGAGAGAGAGACAGAGATACAGAGAGAGAGAGACAGAGATACAGAGAGAGACAGAGATATATACAGAGAGAGATACAGAGAGAAGAGAGAGAGACAACTGCACGAGCCAGTTCAAAAAACTCGGAAGCTGTCTGTGTATTTGGTTTTCTTTCTTATTGTTAGTTTTGTAAATGTGCAATTTTGGAACGAGAACGACCAGTAAAAATTAATTTACAGTGTTAGGTGTGTGCTTTAACAAAGGAAACAATTATAACAATATAGGAATATATTTCTCACGGTTAAGCAGCGCTAGGGTTGAGACTTCTCTGGATGTTGACGTTCCTGCGGCCATTCTCCACCTTTCTCTGGGAACTGCGCATGCGCACAAGTAAACTTACTCAAGTCTGGATGACCTGTACAGCTGTAAACAAATTAATCTCCTGTAATTTAAATACAATAAATTATTTATCATTTTTGCTTTGAATTTGGAGTAAATAAAAATTTATATCCAAAAAAATGTTATTTATTTTTAAATAAAAAAATTAATTTCTATCAAATTAGTTATTTTATTTATTATTATGTTCTGTTAACTACAAGGTCTTCAGCGACATTTACAATTATATATATATATATATATATATATATATGTATAAATTTACATCAAGCTACTTACAGTCTTCGACGTTTCTACAGATACAATTTCTTTCTTTTCTTTATTATATTTTTCCCTGTCTAGGCTTTCCATCTACATTTGCTGTTTTTATTTTATTTTAGTTATTTTACTCTTGTGCGTGTGATGAGGTTCCAGAAACCAAACGAAAATATTTATATTTATTTTTATTAAAGTGTTGAGGGCCGGTTCATTATTATTAAAATAGAAGGCACTCGTCGTCAGGGTTTCTGCTTCTTCCTAATGGTAACTAATCATAATGCTCGAGGAACAAGGTTGCAGTCGCCGCCGCCATGTTTGGGGAGTTACAACAATGAAATATTCATGAAGAGCGACGAGGAGCGGTTCAGATTAAAGGCCGCGCGCGAATGTGAACCCCCTGGTGGCGTGTTGCAAAGATGAAGTTCACCTCACAAATAATTACGTGAACGTTTCGCATCTCACAGCAGCCAAGGATGCAACTAGGATCCTCTGCGCCCGTCTTAATTAGTTTTCCAATTTACGTGCGGCACGTAAAACAATATAATTACAATCCACGGCAGCCGCGGGTCGTCGGTTCACTCACAGGTGTGGGGTAAACAAGGGCGAGCTGCGTCATCAACGAGGTTCACTTTAGTTTCAATAAAAGCAGCCACTTCGACCTTCGTCGTTATCCTGACTAACATCACAGTTCCCAATTACCTCACATGTGTCACACACGCTGGGAAAACATCAACAACATGTAACAAAAAGGTTTTAATTTAACGTCTGTTTTTTTTTAAATAATAGAACAATTGATGCAGCAGACACTTTTTTATATTTTATTTGTGTTATGACGGCGTTTCGATACCTTTTTTTATCTTCTTCAGTTATTTTCAAACGATTATATTTGTACAATCAATTAAATCAAACGTCGTTCTGTCCCTCTTTTTAAGGCCTCTCGAAGGTTATTATAAAATATAAGCTAGGTTAAGGGACATTATGTCAACATGTATGTAACATTACATTAACTAAAGGTTAATTTTGAAAAAAGTTAAAGAAATAATTAATATTGTCTTGGGCCTGAAAAGAACAACAGAGGGAAGATATCCGAGATCAGAGATTAACTAACTACGTATTTGAATCACCACTTCACTACAGGGTTGTGATTTTCTTTCCATTAGCAGGACTTTCTCCGGAAACTCTTGTTCCAGGTATTTACTGCCCTGTTTAGGAATGATTCTCTCGCAGGTAAACCAATCCCCTCAGAGAAACTCTTGATGATGGGGATGCCTTCTCCTCCCTCTCTGGGTTTTCTGAAGTAAGCCCAGGCCATACGGGTAAGAGATGTGCGCTGCAAAAATTAAAAAAGGGAATTTACCATACAGGGAAAATAGAGTAAATTAATATAATTATTTTAAAATATAAGCTAGGTTTAGGGACATTATGTCAACATGTATGTAACATAAGATTAGTTAAACGTTAATTTGGAAAAAAGTTAAAGAAATAATTAATATTGTCCTGGGCCTGAAAAGAGGAACACTGGAAAGATAGTTAACTAACTAACTACGTAAGGGGTCAGCCATTTTACTTTATAAGGGGTCACGAAAGTCCTCATAGAACCACAAAACCATCTATAAATTTTTATTTTTTTTTTAAAAAAAATGGAACCTGATGACGTCACAAATTAAGCGATGAAACGTTGTTAACTGGATAAGTTCTCATTTCTTTTTTTCCCTGTTTTAAAACAGGCTGTTGTTTATTTATTTCCTAGTTTTGTCCTTAGTCACTGAATAAATATCTATGTACATCATTAAAAAAAATTAAATAAACAACGTTTTGTCCTCTTTTAAGGCCTCTTCAAAGGTTTAATAATCTTGTATTGTGTGTTTAATTTCGGCAGCAAAACCTGTTGTTTTTATATTTTTTTCTGCAGGGTTTAAATACAAAATGGTTAAACCCTGGAGAGGACGAAACGTCGCTTATTTTGGTTTAATAAACATAATCTTGAGACTCAAGGCCAGTATATTTATATAAGGGTTAAGCCTTTGCACTCGAGGGCTCTGTAGCGGAGTCCTGGAGCTTGGAGGTATATTTTAAATGGTTCCCCTCCGGAGCCCTCGAGTGCCAAGAGGTTAACGCCCTTATCAGAAACGTCAGATATATATTTTTTTTCATGATAATTATATTTATATTTGTAGGTTTCATCATCACCCCCCCAGGGGTGAACGTTGCGTCACGGTCACGACTTTACCCTGCAATAAAGACACGTGACTTTTATATCTGCAACATGTGTAGTTGTAGAGCAGCTCATGGACAACGAGGACATTGTTAGGTTTACCAAGAGCAGAAGGTTGGACTCGTACTTAGGATGGATGAAAGCAGAACACGCAGACGGATCATGGACTGGAAGCCAGTCAAGGGGAGAGACCCCCGGACAAGATGAGATTGGGAAGGATACACGAACCATCAAAGTAAGAGGATGGCGGAGACTCAGACAGGAGAAATTGTTAATAAGGCCAAAACTCACATAGAGCCAATAAAAGAAGAATAATATATAGTTATAATTACGTCTAAAGGGGTTTTTGGACTTTTGAATTCGAAAAATTAATAAACAGTGACGTAACGTTACAACAGTGGACGAGGAGGGGGGAGGGGGGGGTGTTACATAAGCTTAATTTGTGTTTCGCTGTTGTTACGCAATTACCTAATTATTTATTTGAATAGTTTCTGAGAAGCTGCGGACCCACAGTAACTTTACTCCCCTGACAGACAGGACTCGCTCTGTGTCCCCGTAAATAAAGCGCAACTAGTAATGAAATTTATTCCCAACCGTTCGGTTACGTTCAAGTTTTCCAGGAAATTTAACCCCCTAAATTTATCACGTTGTCCTTTTTTTATTAAACGGGCTTCAAAAACGCGCAGACATTGGCAATTACTGTTTCCAGAAACTCCAAGGCATCTGCTCACTTGTTTAATAACAATTCCTAGAAGTGGACACGACTACGGTGGTTATTTACGTGGTTGACGTGGTCATAAACACCCTCAGGTCTCTAACCTTACCAAAGTTGATTTCGGAGAATTTGAAAACTGTTCAAGTTCGTTACGTAAACGTCCAGTCTTGCAGCTGGAGAAAAATGTTATACAATAATATTTACAATCCTGTAAATAAATAAACATCAGCCAATTTTAACTCAGAAAAGAAAGAAGAATTTATTAACGTAAAATTAAACGACGTTTCGTCCCTTAATTAGCGACAACGTCAGGTTCAAGTTTAAAACTACAAAAAAGAACGAAACAATTACAATGATTAGAATAACATTTTTACGAAACAATTTCGCAGATAAAAAAAAATTAAAAATTTTGTTACACTTCCAAATTTTTGATTCTCCGCTGACTGAAATCATTGTAATTCTTTTTTTTTACATTTTATAGTTCTAAACTTGAACCTGATGAGGTCCCAAAATATGCGACGAAACGTCGTTTAATTTTACGTTAATAAATTCTTTTTTTTTCTGTCTTAAAACTGGCTGATGTTTATCCTTATTGTCCCTTCCTACACACTTGGCTTTTAAACATATCAATAATTTGATCTCTCTCTCTCTCTCTCTCTCTCTCTCTCTCTCTCTATATATATATATATATATATATATATATACACACATATGTAATTTTAATTGACTTGGAAGATTCCCAGAGAGCTCTGGCAGAGGCTACCACCTTTGGGGATGCCTTCTCCTCTCTCTCTGGTTTTTTGAACTAAGGTTCCCACATACCCTTGGTCTGTTTTGAGAGGTGTATGTTTCGGTATCGCAGACCTTGGGAATACGGTAAGAGTTGTCCGCTATTCCTATTGGAATAGTCGGCCAGCTGCCTCCTAAATTGGTCAAGGCACGACGAGGGAAAAGCTGCGACCCCACAGCAAAATCCTCTCCCGCCATCCAGGGAAGGGCGTGGGACAAGAAGCTAAATGTCCGACCTACCTGATGCAGGTTTTTCTAGGGTTTTCCCCTGCATCACTTTTAGGCGAATGCCGATTAGGATCCTTAAACTATAGCCCGGGGGCCCTAGTTAACCCTTGGCTGCCTTCCTCTACCCTTCCGCATCCCCCCTTTCAAATCCCTTCCTATTCTATTAAAGGGGAGTTGCCACCATGTGGATTACCCTCATGCAGCCTGTTACCCCCCAAAAATTGTTGACCTACAAATCTTTTGTGTATCCTCTTCTACATTTTTTTCTGCCAAATGTTTCTTAAAAATGTTATCCTAATCATTGTAATTGTTTTGTTCTTTTTTTTTGTAGTTTCAAAGTTTAACCTGATGAAGTCGCAAAATAAGTGACGAAACGTTGTTGAATTTTACGTTAATAATTATTTTTTTCTCTGACTTAAAACTGGGCTGCTGTTTATTTATTATTTTGTTCCATAGTCACAATAATTATTTAATGTCTGCATTCAAGGGGATTCTGGTCTTTCCTGATAAATCAAAAATTGGGGTGGTTGTTTTTGTAGTAGGAAAGGCACATGAAATTGGCGAAATCGTCATGAGACTGGTGAAGTAGTTTGTCGGTCGAGTCGATTATCGTTAGTGTTACGAGACCCTGAGTTACCTGAGGACCTGGTCAGCGTCTGGTGTCAGCGGAGGAGAAAAGAAAGTTACCAGGTGAGTTCAGAGTTGAAGAACAGCAGAGCGACGAGAGGACGGGAAATGTTAACATGTGTTATATTATAAAGTACAGTGAATGAAATTAGAAATAGGGCTATTCTCTCGCAGGCAGAAGCTCTTAGGAGAGACGCAGGGGGATGCCTCCTCCTCTCTCTCCGTTTTTGAACTAAGGTTCCCACTAGCCGAGGCTGCATGTCCCAGAATTTAAGGAAACTCAAGTTATATTTAATTTTGGGATTTATCTGATCAAGTAAAGCAGCGCAGTGAAGCGACAAGTGCAAAGAATTATTGAAAATATTTTTTATCGTTTTTCTTCTCTATATTTATAATAGCCTTATGTTACTGGTAATTAATTTCTTTTTAATATTTCCAGCAGACCTTGTCCAATGCAATTTCTGTTTCAAGATGGCGCCTGATTTTGCACGTGACCTTCTCGACGGAGTCTGACCTGCCGCCTTTTTGGCAATTTAGCACGCACGTGGGTTAAAAGTCTGCTGCTGACTGATCGTAACCTTCGTGAGTGAACTCGAGGACCGCAGGATTTTCAGGTTTTCCTTTAAAATTTATCTATGGAGCAGGACGAAACTTGTTTGTGGGCCGAGGTTGGGTTTCCGCATTTCTTCGCGAATTTCTGCTTCGTCTTAGGAAATCTGTAATTCTCTTAAATTATGATTTCCACTATCAAAATTATTTTAAATTTTTTTTTGGATCCTGATGAGGTTGCAAATTAAGCCTTGAAACGTTGTTAGATTAATAAATTCTCCTTTTTTTTCCTGACTTACAATTTGCTGATGTGTATTTATTTATTTCTGTTAAATTCCACTGGAGGAGGCTACCTTTGGGGATGACTTCTGCTCCCTCTGTTTTTTTTTTGAACTAAGGTTCCCACAAACCGAGGCACTGTTTTGAGAGGTTGCATGTTCCGGGGTCGCACACCTTGGGGCATACGGTAAGAGTTATCCACTGCTCCCATTGGAACAGTCGGCCAGCTGCCTCCTAACACCGATCAAAGCTCGAAGAAGGGAATGCTGCGACCCCACAGCAAACCCGCCATCCAGGGAAGGGCGGGGGACAAGTACCTACCTGATGCAGGTTTCTCTGGTGTTTTCCCTGCATCACTTCGAGGCGAATTGCCGAGGGGTAGGATCCTTAAACCATAGCCCGGGGGGCCCTAGTTAACCCTTGGCTACCTTCCTCTACCCTTCCGCATCCCCTCTTTTAAATCCCTTCCTATGCTATTAAAGGGGAGCTGCCACCATGTGGATTAGCCTCATGTTGCCTTCTTCATTCTACAAATATATATATAATGGGAAATGATTCCACACAAATATGTTAAAAGTTTGCCAAATTTAGGTCTTTATTTTGAAAAACAGTAGACATTTCGGTCCTATTTTTATTTATATGAATCCATTTTTAATTATGATATATAATCAATACATTTTTGTAATAATTTAAATTCCCATACCAATGACTTTTCCCCCCGAAAATATTATTTATTATGAGGAGACAGACCCCCTATTTTATTTTGTGATCGGTTTTTTTGATAATTAATAAATTTTTGAAGTCTGTCAACAACATTACTCGATCGATAATAATGGATGAGGTTCAGAAGAATCCTGATTTTCGATATAAATGAGCCCTGACACTCATTAAAGGGGGGGGGGGCGGAGACCTGGTCCTAGAGTCCAAGAGTCCAAGACAATGGAATAGTACCCCAACAGTCTGGACAACGAGACTCTCCTCCTGACTGCTAATTAGATCTTAATGACTGTTCATCTTAATGACTGTTCATAAAAGCATTGCAATAAATTGACGGTTTCGTCAGTTGTTACTCCAGTGAAGACTCAACATTGAGATGTCTCGTGGTTATGAGGTCGCGTACAGACGGTTACATGCAGGTAACAGGATAATTCCCGATAAGACCTTCCAGCACCTACGCAGGTCCCGCACTCTGCAGATAACATTCCTGCCTTCTTCCACTGCCAAGTAAAGTATCGTAATTATTGGCCACCATTGCTGTCAAAAGTTAACAGCGTCTGCACTTCGCGGAACTCTTCCCTAACTGGATATAAAATAGGATTTCCGAGAATTTGTTAATTGAGTTAACGGCGCCTTTGCTTCATAAACGTACAGATATTTCAATCGAGGAGTTTTTTTTCCTGCGTAGTTGCATAACGTACTTACGTAAGAGCTTCGGTGAAGATATCTCACTCATTCGTAGCAGAAAATACTCGGGTGTTTTTATAAAAATAACCAAAGTGCCAGAAATGATCAAGCAAACAAGAGCTCAGACACCTTCGTCGTATTAAGTACTCATAATAAATTGGTCAAATTGATTCCATTACCAGCTACGTCACTCTGATTTTCCGTCATGTCGTCGACATGACTGCAGCCTTGACGCATTTTCTTTCTCTACTTTTTTTCAAAAAAAATAATTCAGTCTACATTTTTACCACCCCCTCGGCTCTGTCAACCTGTATTAAGTACTTGATATATATATATATATATATATATATATATATATATATATATTTGCGGGGAATACCAACGACTTAGTTAACAGCAATGATTTTTCTTCTAATTATTTTAAACTATAATCTGTCACCTTATATCACATCAAAAGGTAATTAACTGATTTATTAGATATTAATCATTTTAAATTAATTAATTGGTCAAAAATTTTAAATAACATTTTTTTAGGGTACCAGGCTACATGAGGCTAATCCACGTGGTGGAAACTCCCCTTTAATAGCATAGGAAAGGAATTTGAAAGGGGGGATGCGGACGGGTAGAGGAAGGTAGCCAAGGGTTAACTAGGGGCCCCCGGGCTATGGTTTAAGGATCTTACCCGGCATTCGCCTAAAGAAATGCAGGGAAAACCCTAGAAAAACCTGCATCAGGTAGGTCGGGCATTGGGTACTTGTCCCACGCTCTTCCGATAGCGGGAGAGGGGTTTACATTTTTTTTTTTTAGGGCAACAGGCTACATGAGGGTAATCCACATTGGGCAACTCCCCTTTCATAGCAATGGAAGGGATATGAAAGGGAGGATGCGGAAGGGTAGAGGAAGGTAGCCAAGGGTTAACTAGGGCCCCCGGGCTATGGTTTAAGGATCCTACCCGGCATTCGCCTAAAGAAATGCAGGGAAAACCCTAGAAAAACCTGCATCAGGTAGGTCGGGCATTGGGTACTTGTCCCACGCCCTTCCGATAGCGGGAGAGGAGTTTGCTGTGGGGACGCAGCATTCCCTTCTCCGTGCCTCGACCAGTTTAGGAGGCAGCTGGCCGACTATTCCAATGGGAATAGCGAACAACAACGCGAAGCTCACAATATATAGAACCATCATTATGATACCGGATGCGAGACATGGACCATGAGAAGTACGGACGACGGATCTTGAGAAGGATAATGATGGTAGCTACAGGATTCATGAGCTGGACAATCTGATTAATCAAGCAAATATCTTAAGGTCCGTGAAGAGTTGCATGCGATGAGGATGGGTGAGGACAGAACACCTAAGAAGGGAGGAAGACCTCGGCTACGACGGACTTAGGACGATGGGAGTACTAAGATGGAGACGACTGGCCATAACCCGTACGGGGTTGTGAGGCCAATAATTCAATTAAACTTTTATTCTTTAAAAAACATTATACAAATTTAGTTGTGTGGAAAAATTTAAAATAAACATTTAATGAATAAGAAAGACAGCCAATTCAGACAAAAGAAGGGGTAATATAAAAACCACACAACAACGTTTCTTGTCCCGTTCGTCAGGTGCTAAGAAGAGCCTAGAGCGACACAACTGCACTGGTCAGCTCCCAGAAACGTCGTGTGGTATATTTATATTACCCTTTTTCCTGACTTGGCTGCCTTCCCTCTTCATTATTTTCAATGAGACGAAATTTTTTTCCTTTTAAAGTAAACATTTGTGTGTGTTGAATTTTCAAATAAAGTTATTACACAAAACTTTTACCCTGAGGTTATTAGTTATCTCTGTTTTTATGTCTACCCGACATTGTTGTGTTGACGGCGGCCATTACCAACGTTACACTACCTCCAGAGATCAGTTTTAACCGGATGAGTAATTCCTGCGTTTCACCTTCGTCCTTCACGTGTGATTTGCTGTGTTGCCATAATTTCCTTCCAGGTCGTAAATTCCGAGGTACACGACGAGCCTTTTCCTCGCCAGTTGTTGGTAATAACAACGCGGTCTTAACAACGAGCGAGACAAATAACCTCGAAACGCACGATTATTAAACTGAATCCTGACAGGAGCCTTTGGCAGTTGTCCAGCGGATCAGCTTCCAGGACCTCTGGTGAAGTCCTCGCTTCTTAACAAAGAGCTATTTATTTTTTAGGGTAACAGGCTACATGAGGGTAATCCACATGTTGGCAACTCCCCTTTAATAGCATAGGAAGAGGTTTGAAAGGGGGGATGCGGAAGGGTAGAGGAAGGTAGCCAAGGGTTAACTAGGGCCCCCGGGCTATGTTTTAAGGATCCTACCCGTAAATTCGCCTAAAAGTAATGCAGGGAAACCCCTAGAAAAACTTGCATCAGTTAGGTCGGGCATTGGGTACTTGTCTCGCGCCCTTCCCTGGATGGCGGGAGAGGAGTTCCCCCAAAAGTAGCCCCTTTCGTCCCTCCAACAAGGTTCTGCCTGCGAGAGAACAGCCCTCGCAGACAGCTTATCCAAGTTTATTAACAAAGACATGAGTGTTTCCCTTTCTAGCTAATCAAGTACGCGGGTAATCGAATTACCTTGGTCTAACCGTCGATGTCGAATACTCACATGATCGACCTGAGCCTTGACTACGCCTCGTGAGCGTGTGTGTGGCAACGCTGCTTCAAAGATTTAACTTCAATTCTTATGATTATGACGGTGTACATACGAAAATATGTAAGTCTGTTCGTTGTAAATAAGGATTTTTATATGTACATAATTGAAATTGTATGTAGACACGATAACTGTAATAAGTATATAAATAGTAGTATTCAAAACTATTCCGTTTAATATAAACATATTTACTTAAAAAAATCAAAAAGTACATTGGTGTAAAGTAACAATTTTGGACGAGGAAATGAACTGCTTATCGAGGTTAATATATATATGTCCGCGGACCTGAGAAGGAATAAATTAAACGGCCACGTGCGTCCGAGAGGCCCCATGAAGCCGGGGGTACGCGTCCCCTTTTTTTCATCGTTTGGGGGGGGGGTGGCGGCGGAGTAAGGGTATATACTCTGAACCCGGGTAAAAGTGGAGAGACGCAGGCAAACAACAGATAGAGGACTGAAAGTGGAGTGAGAGAGGCGAGAGGGTGCAAAATTTGGCAAGCGAGAGCTAACAAAAGTTTTTGGAGAGACGTCCATCGCGTGGAGGCCGAAGAAGGAGATCGTGTGCTGCTTACTACAAGACCACTACAAGTCTGTTGACGCCAGAAGTTAAAGTAAGGGTCACCTTTTCTGTAAAGTGCCTTCAAAAGTTAAATATTTTTTACACAGTACGGAAATAGGCTCTGTTCTTGAATAGCTACCGAGACGCCCACATTACCCTGTAGAGAAGGAGGATTTATAACCAAGTTGATTTTATAACCAGATATATATGCTATTAAAGGGGAGTTGCCACCACGTGGATTATCCTCATGTAGCCTGTAGCCCTAAAAGAAATTTCTAAATTGGCTGATGTTTATTTATTTACCGGATTGTACATATTATTTTATAACATTTTCTCCAGCTGCAAAACTGGACGTTTACGTAACGAACTTGAACAGTTTTCAAATTCTCCGAAACCACCTTCATTGCCTTTTGGTAAGGTTAAAGACCGAGGGTGTTTATGACCACGTCAACCACGTAAATAAGCGTAGTTGTATCCACTTCTAGGAAGAATTAAACAAGCGAGCAGATGCGAATTCTGCCTTGGAGTTTCTGGAAACAGTATTTTCGAAGCTCATTAAAAAAGACAACGTGATAAATTTTGGGGGGTGAATTACCTGGAAAAACTTCGACGTAACCGATCGTTGGGAATAAATTTTATTACAAGTATTTTTTCTTTTCTGACTTAAAAAGTTTATTTTTTTTTAATAAGAATAGTCAGCATAATTCAAGTACGATTTTGACCGAGGTTGCGGGTCACGTGACGTCAGAGGAATCCTGAAACGGGGGAAAATGGAGGGCTAGTTGTAATTTGAATTAAAATATGTGTATGAATGAAGCAGCTGATGCTGTACAGACGAGGATTGGGCCGAAACCCCCTCATGTGTTTCTTTGATCGAGACGTGCACAAGACTGCATTGGGTTTATTTATTAGTAGTTGTTGTTGATGTTAAGAAGGTTGTTTCTTCGTCCATCTGGTCGTCAAGGATTGGCCTATCGACATATCCGAGGAATGTCCGCCCACGTCGTTTCGCCCCCCGCCCACAAAAATAAAAGAAGGTCCTGTCGGGCGCGGTCGGGTTTGAACCCGCGACCTTGTTTCTACGCTGGACGTCGGAGCCTACAATTGGCCTGGCGTCATAATCAAGGTAGCAGGAGCTGTCCTGGGGGCAGAGAGTTTATTAGGACGGCAATCACCGTGTACGGCCCAAACCTCGGGCACATCTTACAGTTGATCCACGTATCCATTTAGAGAACAATAACACACCGAAACCACTTTTCAAAAGTGACCACGTTCTGTGATGATGTAAATCCCGGGAGCTTTGGAGGAACCGTTGAATTCAATGATCTTACAGAGAGCTCTGGAGGAGGCTACCTTCTCCTCTCTCTGGTTTCTCTGAAGTAAAGGTTCCACCACCAAGCCGAGGCCTGTTTTGAGAGGTTGCATGTTCCAGGGGATCACAGACAGACCTTGGGCTTACGCTAAGAGTTGTCCGCTCTTCCTATTGGAATAGTGGGCCAGCTGCCTCCTAAACTATGTATTTCCTTAAAAATAATTAACTTGGGTTTACAATAAGAATTAAGAGCTCAGTAACCTTCGTCATATTGAGTACTAATAACATCAAATTACTTCCATTACCAACTGTCACTCTGATTTTCCGTCATGTCGTCGCCATGACTGCATGACTGCCATGACGCATACTTTTAATTTAAAAAATAATTCCATCTACATTTTTATCACCCCCTCGGCTCTGTCACCCTATATTAAGTACTTGATAATAATTTTTTTTGCGGGGGAATAGCAACGATGTTTATAAACAGCAATGATTTTTGTTCTACTTATCGGTCCTCATTATATCATATCAAAATGTAATTAGCTGATTTATTAGATATTAATCATTTTTCATTTATATATCTGTTCCTGTTGCAGCTTTCTTCTCATTTAAAAATTGTCCACCTTAAATTTTCTTTATTTATCTCAGTTTCTTTATTTTATTATACACGTACTATCCGTAAATTTTTGTGTTGTTTTTGTCCTTCATCCGTGTATTCCATTTCTGTACTTCTCACAGTTGCGTTTTATTTAAGAGGGTAATCCACGTGGTGGAAACTCGCCTTTAATAGCATAGGAAGGGATTTGAAATGGGCAGAGTAGGGTTGAGCAAAGTAGCCAAGGGGTAGTTTTAAGGTTAGTACCCGGCAATTCTCGTAAAAGTGATGCTGGGGAAAACCGTAGAAAAACCGGCATTAGGTCCAACGTAGGTCTCTTGGTATTTGTCCCACGCCATTTTTTTTAGGTGTAGCCAGGCTATGTACAGGGTAATCCACATGGTGGCAACTCCCCTCTTATAGCGTTGGAAAAGGAGTTAAAGGGGGGATGCGAAAGGGCGGAGGAAGGTAGCCAAGGGTTAACTAGGGCCCCCGGGCTATGGTTTAAGGATCCTACCCGGCAATTCGCCTCAAAGTGATGCAGAGAAAAAAAAACTTAGAAAAACCTGCATCCGGTGTCTTTGTACTTGCCCCACGCCCTTCCCTGGATGGCGGGAGAGGGGTTTTGCTGTGGGGTCGCAGCTTTCCCCTCTGCGTGCCTTGACCAGTTTAGGAGGCAGCTGGCCGACTGTTCCCATAGGAATAGCGGACAACTCTTACCGTATGCCCCAAGGTCTGCGTCCCCGGAACATACACCTTTTAAAAACAGGCCGAGGTGCCTCTGCAGTCCGACGCCCTTCCGATGGCGAATCTTTATGTACGCATATTTCCAAATGGACAACAATTAAGGAATTCTTCTCGAGGAGTGTCGAAATATATGAACGCCTTCAATGTTGCCACTCACGACTAACACACTATTATTACAGGAGCCCCCGGGGTCGCGTCGTCATCCCGCGACCATAAACACAGGACCGTGAGTGGTAACGCAATGCTCCAGCTACTGCAACTGTGATTTAACGACTTTAAATATGTTCTGTGATTAAGTTCTTCCGCGGAATTACATTCGAAGTGAATGGACTTATTTAAACGTCCGCCGCGTTATTTGTGCGGAGCCTCGTCAATGTGGCCAACGAGACTACTTTACGATATCACATCCGTTGCGCAAGTTTCTACAGCTTAAGTGGCCAGTTCTGGTCCAGAACCCCCGTAATCTTCTTCCAACTGCCTATTTGATAGTCCAGTTTAATTGAGATTTATATAACGGTGATGCGACTGATTCTGTATCCGATATTTGGCAATGAGCGTATTGTTTTTAGTTAATATTAATATTAATTTACAATTATGACGACGTTTCGATCCCTTTTTGTATCTTCTTCAGGTATTTTCCTACAGAGGAGGTATTTACAGTACGGTTGTACAAAGCAAACAAAGGCAACAACAACAACAACAAAATACGAAAAACTTACAAAATTAATATAATAAACTAACACAACAACACGGTAAACAAGTTGCACGAATAAGCGTAACGTTTACGACTCAAAGCCTTGATATGAAAACACAGGATGTTCACAATCTATTTCAATCTATTATAGTATTCAAAAAAAGAAATAACAAACAACCTGCCAAATTAACACAATTAATTCAAAAAACAGACGTTAAATTAAAACTTTATAAGTTTTTATTTTACGTCCGTTATTGAATTAATAAATCAGCCAATGACCTTTTTACAGACACTTTATTTTTATTTTTAGCGCTACGACGTTTCGATACGTGTACGTATCTTCTTCAGGTATTATCTGTAAAACGTCACTAATTGATTTATTTGGATAATACGAATGTTTGAAGTGTATTTTTATTATTATTTAATATAAATAAGGTTATGTCTACATTTTTCTTTACTGAAGAGTGAAAAAATTTTTTAGGATAAATTTATAAGACTTGTTTTATTATTATTATTATTATATTTATTTTATTTACTTGTTATACTTTTGTTTACACCGGGGACGATCCCAATGGGAGCTGGCAACATGCACGCTGAATGGGTAATCGTGTCACATAACGTGTTGTAATTTACGGCTCCAGGAGTTCCGCGCGGAGCATGAAATGTAACAATGTATTTACAGAAAATTCCCGCTGTAAGCGTAGAGGAGGACTGAGTAGTCCCGTTCCGCGGACTCGTGTAGCGCCAGTAAATTAACCGCAAGTGCGACAAGCGCAATGCAGACCACAAATACCGCGACCGCAAAGGCTGGCAGGTGTTTAGGCAGGAAGAACGTCCGAATCTAGCCGCAGTAACACCAAAAACATGGCGCACGTAGACGATTCAACGTTTGTGGGTCAGCGTCGACGGGCGCCCGGAGAGCTTATTGTTAACAATGTAGCTAAACACTTCATGAGCCAAGTTTGCCTTTTACCAGAGGTTAATATAATCTCCTCATGATTTGCCGAAAATAGTGCACATCGACGGCGAAATTTCTGAACCTAACAGGCTTCCCTACGAGAGATGAATACTGAGCCCTGATTGGCCGCTTAGTGAGACTCGGAGGGACGCTGGTTCAGCTCGGAGGAAAGTCTTGAAATCAAAAATATTGAAGCTACAGTCAGCGTCTGAGGGCTTCAACAACCTCGGCCATCACCTCGAGATGCTTGAAGGGATTTTAATATAACTGAAGAAGGACTGGTTTTTGAAAAAAAAAAAAGCAAAGAGATGAAACAACTGCATTATTCGCAACTGATGTCTCCCAGAAGGCTTTGCTGATCGCTGCAGATAAATTCCAAGCGTCCTCTACTACTAGGGACTTTGAAAAATTATTGCTTCTGACGGGGTTTGAACCCAAAAATTATTTTTCCTGACACTCAGCGTGTCTGAGCGCTTTAACGATCACTACCGCACTACTTTTAGTTATTTTATATTTAATTTTCCTGGCATCCAAAGTTTTCCTCAGGCTTTATGATAATAGATTTGTCTGTGCCTGGAGTGTTGCATAACTTCTTATCGTAAGGAGCGCTGTGATTTCTGGTTATTGTGGGGAAGGTTTAGCCGTTATTTAGTTATAGATAAATACAAGAGCTATAATACTTATAAAAACACGTAACGTGCAGATGATGTTCACACTTTATGAGACATGCAGGTGCAAACTTTGCCTCTACATACAGCACGTGATCACTGGACCTGAAGGAACTATTTTATTCGGTTGAACCACAATTTGGAAAACTTGTTTTATTTAATTGGTGAAACTGAAAATTACATTTGATTCTTCACCGTCATTGCTGCAAGAAAATTCGTTTGGGAAATGCACTTAATTAAACGAAATGTGGAAGGGAGCGTCAACAGTCGGGGAGCGTCAGCCTCTGGTCCTGGCTTCAGTCACAGCTGGTGCTGCTTCTGCTAATAATTCTCCTTTCTTCACGTAATTCAATTTCAAGTTATTAATTTCAATATACCACACTGTGATCAAAAAGTAAGTTGAATTTGTTATTTAAAACTCCCGGGTATTAGGAAATCCGGTAAATTTTTTTCTCTAGGTTGGTAGGACTGTCTACAATATTTTCCAAGCGTCTGTTTGTTAAAAGGTTTAATTATCTTCGAGTTACACGTGTTTTTTGTAAACAACCAAAATTGAATTTTTCGATTTTTGCAATGGGTGATTTTGTTGAGCAAAGAACTTGCATCAAATGTTGTTTACGGAACGAATATTCTTGGGCGGACACGTTGAAGGCCTTTGGTGATCAAACTATGGCACGTTTATAAGTGGTACAACGAGTTCAAAGACGAACCTCGCGCGCTCTGGACGACCATCAACGTCTACCGACGAGGACCACGTACAAAAAATCAAAGATTTGGTGCTTGAAAATCGTCGACGGACAATTAGAGATCTCGCTGATGGTGTTGGAATATCATTTGGATCAGCCTGAACCATTTTGAAGAATGTTTTTTGTGTGTCTCAAACGCGTCAAGTCTCGATTGGTGGGACAAAAGCGTCGCGTTGATGTGTGTGAAACTTTGCTGTCAGGACCATCAGGACCACTTGAAATGCATCATTACTGGAGACGAGACCCTGAAACCATCGACCAATCCAGCGAATATCAAGGTGATGTTGACAGTCGTGGTGTGGTGCACTGTGAATTCCTTCCGCCGGGCCAAACTGTCAACAAAGAATATTATTTGAGCGTTATGCGTCGTTTGCGTGAAGCTGTTCGTTGGATCCTTCATCACGATAATGCACCACGTCACACTGCATCGACTCACATCGTTCCGCAACCACCGCATGCGACTTCTGGCTATTCAGCAAACTCAAGAGGCCAATGCGGGGACGCCGTTGTGACACGATTCAGGAGATAAAATCCGAATCGAAGAAGGTCTTGAAGGCTGTACCGGAAAAAGACTATTCAGACTGTTTCGAGGACTGGAAAAAGCTTTGGAAAAAGTGCGTTTCATCGGACGGGGATGAAATTGATTTGGAAGAATAAATAAATAAATTCACCTTACTTTTTGTTCGCAGTGGTAAGCTGTGTCAACGTGACACTAATTTCAGTGTTTCTTGAAAATTGAAAAAAAAAACTCCGCGCCCAACTGCGTCGAATATAAATTTGTTGTCTTTCATCAGCGACGATTACTGTAGAATCTTAAAAAATTCCTGTTAAACGAGAGAAGATAATGAATGACGCCGTTCTCGACACTTTTTGATATATAGACGACACTCTGGGTGTTCAGCAACGGCGACCAAACCCGTAATTAACACCGTAATTAATAATTTGGAATCTACGTTCGCGTGCGGTCTCGAAATCTTTCATCCAGCACTCAACAGGTCGAAGGCAGCCAAGTCTCTGCCTAACTGGAACAAGTATGCGTTCTGCATTCAAGCCTGCAACTTTGATTTATTAATCCGATTGCATATAACAAACGTAATTATCAATTAAATGCGTGGTTAAGTACTCACAAGTGGCCTAATAAGTCATGTGCGACGTCTAGCCTTGAGAGCCAACGTCATGCTGCGGAAGATTTACACCATGCGTCTGCGTCTGCGTCACGGCCTTCGCGATCTCATTTCATTTTCCACGAGATTTGCTTCAGTTACAACACGCGATTCCGGGAACTATTTTTCTTTATTTCTTTAACGTACCGGGATTAATAATAATAAAGGTAGCCACATACAGACAGAAGAAGTTCCCTTTATTAAGGTGATAAGAGGAGCCTAGAGCGACACAACTGCACTAGTCAGTTGAGAAAACTCAAAAGGCCGGGATTATATTTGATCCCTTCGGCTGCTGAGAGTATTTTTGACTCCTTTAATGTATTTGGGGAATTTTAATGACATGGTTTTCTCTTCCTCCTCGATTATTACCAGTAATATTATTGAGTCCGTTAAGGAGCAGGAAATATTTCCGACTCTCTTAAACCCTTTTGAGCATAGTGCAGCATACATGCAACATAAGAGACATCTGTTGGTTTCTAAGAGAACTAATTTGTGATGCAGACACGCACTTAAAGGAAAATGAAAATTTTTTTTGCTTCCGTGGACATGCTGAAATCATCCCTGTCCTAGCTTTCTGTGAGTCAGATTCTGCTACCCGCCTCACAGCTTCAGAATTTTTTTTTTTCAAGCGTCTTCCACAGGGTATTCTAATTGCAATTTAATGGTGAATTATTGATCAACCAGACCTAATTATATTTTTCTTGAACCTGTGCAACATCAGCCAAATTATTGATTTTTTTGGGTTATTTTTTTCCGTATTCCATCCTCAAAACTAAAAGGGGTTAAGGTACCGGTGATATTTTCCTGGCTACTCTTCCCACAGGTGGTGATTGCAATCTGAGAGGTCGTGGTTTCCTCCGAAATGAGAGGATCTCCAGCTGAGTTCTTCGTCCCGTGCAACTGTCATCTTGCCCTGGCTCTCAAGAAAGAAAAAAAGAAACTGGTTTAATGCTAAACAATTTTTTTCCCCTTCCTTTACTCTGCGAGATGTCTCATAGAATTGGATGTGACGTTATCAGTTTAGGATCTGTTGTACAAATAATAAGTTCTGTCAGTAAGTCGCCTGAACCTTTTCGGTGGTCCTTGAGATGGACACGTGCTGCGGCCATCCACTAATTAGCTGCCAGGATCTTATCACGCTCCAACGACTCTTATCAATTCTCGAAATTGGAGACTGAATCAGTCATAAAATACTGAAAGTCGTAAGTAAGTATCTGAAACGTTGTAGGCACACAGAGAATATCTGATGGTAGGCCTGCGGTAATAAATAACTTTTAAAGGAAACGCGGCAGACGGAAGAAAGTTCTTGAACAACTGTTGGACAAGTGTCCGGATGGTCAGTGGCCGAAGTCAACCAAAGTTGTCAACAGTGTTCAGGTAAATAGTGAAGTGCATCAGGAAGGTGGTACAAGAGCGGCTCCAATAAATCTTCTATGTAAATCTCCTAAAGAAACGAGTACCGTCAGATTTGTTTAGATTTTTCTATATTAATTGTTATTGTAAATTTAATTGGTATTATTTTGTAACTTTTTGGTGCTAATTGCAAATTATTGTAACTATTTGAGGCCCAATAAACGGACCTGAAGAATTCATAGTTTCATCTGTGGCTATTGTTTAAAATATGTACAGAACCCTAAATTAAATATTATATATATTTTTCTTATCTTTAAAAGAAGTTGTTATAATTAAGGTATAAATCCTATTAACCATCATTTCCGTTAAATTTGTTTTTAACGATTAAATGGCTCCATAACGTGGCTTTTTATCATTACACTAATTGGTTTCAACGCGGTGTCTTTCATATTATTTTATTAAATTGTATACTAAAATATGTACATATATATATATATATATATATTGTAATGAGAAAGATTTTTAAATGTCTCAAACATGGTTCTATATTAAATTAAATTATTAAAGGACTTGGAGCGTCTTGGAAAACACGAAATATAGGGGGGATTGCAGGACCCAGACATATTTATAATGGACCTTGTACCAAGTAACCGTCCATCAGGTCCATCCACTTACGTTTGTTTACATTTTGTTCCCACTTGTTATCTAAATGAACCCCTATATATATTTTGTACAGATTTATTAATCTCAAAAATGTAACAGTGCAGTTGTGTCGCTCTAGGCTCTTCTTAGCACCTGAAGAAAGGATCCCAGAAACGTCTTTTGACTGTATTTGTCTATCTTTGTTATTATTAATTTTTTAAGACCTACATTTTTCTTTCCTTTATTTTTAATAATTTTTTTATTTGACTAAAAAAATTCCATCTAAATGAATAATTATTATTTATTCAATATTTATATCAAAAAAGATAAAAATTGTTTATTAATTTAATATTAAACTTTTGATTCTAGTCTTAGTTAGGGATAGAGGACGTTTTCGCTTGAAAAGGAAGTGACGACCGTAATAATTGCAACATCCTTGTTATCTCGCTTCATTTGAAATCTTCTCAAGAGTCCTTACCTAGTGGAGTATGTGTGTACACGTGTGTGTCTGGGTGATGTGATTCGTCAATGATCATGCGAAGGCTTCACCTAACCTCCAGAGATATTGTCTTTAGGCACACGGTCTTGATCTGATCCGCCTGTGTGTGTGAGTGTGTGGAAACAACAAAGTCGTTATGTTTCAAGACTGTCTTTAGTTGCCGTCAGAGGTCGGTAAATTACTCAGTTATTATTTCATTTCAGGGGAAGGGGGGGGTGTAATTAGCAATATCTGAAATAACCAATAGGACGCTTTTTATTAGTTCCGTTGCATCCACATGAATATTACCCGTCATTATCCTAGCGTGAACTCTGCTGCAGAACAACCGCTACTTTGTTTTCTCCTTCGCCTAAGGTGAAGAAGTGCTCTGCTTTTGTTTCGCCACTTTCACCCAGGGGTCAGTCAGTGGTAAGGCGTAAAGCTGTTTTAACAATAAGTTCGACGCAAGGGATAATATAAATATCACACGCCGTGCGGTTGTGTCCCTCTAGGCTCTTTGTCACTTCTTTTGTCTGTATTTGGCTGTCTTTATTGTTATGAGTACTACATTAATCATCCACTGACGCCACCTGATGGACGAAGCGTCCTCAGTCATGGCAGTTGGAATTTTCTAAGAATGGCTGCTCCTCAAAAACTATCATCATTTTAGTTGTCGCTAATATTAATGCACCTTTCATGCGGCCTGAGAATAGTGAAGAGGCTAATAGGAAATAATACCGTCGTTGCAGCTTTTCCCGTTCCTCTTGCGGCGAGGTTGTCTGCTTGTCAGCCAGTCAAGGGGAAACGTCCGTCAGATCTCTTTTTACCCACATAACTGACTCGCTTCTTGCGGACGCAAACACAAGAGCGAATTACAAGCGGAGAGAACATCAACTGAGTGCTTTTAATTGCGGCTCGACGTCTTGACTCTTCTCGTTTCCTTATTACAACTACACGCTCTCTCTCTCTCTCTCTCTCTCTCTCTCTCTCTCTCTCTCTCTCTCTCTCTCTATATATATATATATATATATATATATATATATATATATATATATAAATAATATCTATCTGTCTCTATCTCTATCTCTTTATCTCTCTCTATTTGCCTCTCTCTCTCTCTCTATATATATATCTTTATCTCTCTCTCTCTCTCTCTCTCTCTATATATATATATATATATATCTTTATCTCTCTCTCTCTCTCTCTCTCTCTCTCTCTATATATATATATATATATATATATCTTTATCTCTCTCTATCTCTCTCTATTTGCCTCTCTCTCTCTCTCTCAATTAAATACTGTGACAGAATTGGCACTGTCGTCATACCCTCTACGTCAGTAAAGTAAAATCCATGCTGGATGTGGATCTTGGGAAGTAGCATCGTTGAGGACTGTGACACAAAATGTCAACTGTCGTCTGCAGGCTGGATTCTTTAGACTGAAATAAACTTGAATTGGAGGAAAGAACAGCCTGGTTACCAGCCAAGTTTATTAGGAAGAGTATACGGTTGTATAAAGAAAGATGAAAGGCGTCGACGCTGGAATTGATCACCGTGTGTCACTTAAAAAAAGAGAGAGAGAGAAAAAAAAAGGGGGAGAGAGAGAAACGGGGAGAGAGAGAAAAGGAGAGAGAGAGAAAAGGAGAGAGAGAGAAAAGGAGAGAGAGTGTAAAGGGGAGAGAGAAAAAAAGGGGAAAGACAGAGAAATCTTAAAGAAAATTTGCTTCATTAAATCGAAATAAATAAATAAAATAATTAACGAATCTGGGATAATTCAAAATAAAATACCAACGTAGAATTCACAACCTCGCGCTCAGATTTCGTTAAGACACGTATCGAACCTCAAGGTTTGTCAGCCTGGAAACAGGACTCAAAAGTGTTCACGAGGAACTCAGTTAAGGAGAAAATTTTCCTGAATCAAAAGTTAAGATGTTTTAAAATTGTCGATGAAACCCCGGCTGATTGACTAACAGCTTATTATAAGTGACGGGGCTGCTTCAAACACATGCATTGATGTCAAGTACGGCGCCATTATGATGCGTGAACATTCGCACGGACCCTTCACTTGCCCATTCATTTCCACAATATATTTAAAATTGTAATTTGAAACCGTGACCTCAGGATGCTGATGTTCATTCCACACTCATATTTTCCCCTTTCCATTCGTTTCGTTGAATGTTGACAGTTAATTTTAGGCTATCCTGTATACATAAAGTGCATTACTGTCCTTCTGAGGTTTCCAATGGCACGTAGAACGTTATCTGGAGCATTTCTCGTCACTTATGGAATTAATTAGTTTTCCTGAGGATGTATTTGAAGACCTAAAAGTTGAAGTGTAAGTCTGAGTTCATAAGCGAATAAACCTGACAAATTTGTCAGAAATATGTTTTAAAAAAAATAATTAATAAGAAAGATTCCGACAAAAAGGGTAATATAAATACCACACAACAACATTTCTGAGATCCTTGTCAGGTGCTATGAAGAGCCTAGAGCGACACAACTGCACTCGTCAGTTGACAACACTCAAAAGTTTAGCACCTGACGAAAGGAACAAAGATAATAACATATTAAAACATACAGTTATTTCTGTGGGGGGCGGGGGGCTTAAAGTAGCGGAAGTATTTTTGACTTTTAAGGTGCCCCGAGTATTTTCGATTCCCTGACGGTAGTTGCCATTAGTAATTCTCGACTCCGTCAAGGTGCTGGTAGTATTTGTCGTAACGGGAAATCTTCTTGGGTTCCCCCTAAAGGGCAAGGGTGGGCAAATTGAGGCACGCCACAGAGGTTTTCCTTTTTTTTGTGGTCCGCCAACACAGTCAGAAAAATCCGCCTAGAACCGCCTTCAACCGAAGATTCGTCACGCATTTTCCACTAGAAAGGCTTCATTAATACGCATGCGCAGTGTAGAGACTCTCTTTCCTTTTATCTCCTCAACAGTACATGGAAAACACCACGTAAAATAGCTTGTGATGTCGTATGTTGAATGAAGAATCGACAAACAAGGATATCTTTGGTAATGCGGGGAATAAAGATGTGTCGCCTGAGAGGATCAATGGAAGAGTCTGCTTTGTATTGTGAGGATCAAAGTGGAACAAAATACAAGAGATGGAGCCTGAGCTTTCAGTGGGGGGGTGGGGGGGGTGGAGGCTCTTCTCAGCACCTGAAGGAAGGATCCCAGAAACGTTGATGTGTTGTTATATTTACATCACCACTTCTTTTGACTGTATTTTTTGCCTATCTTTATTATTATTAATTTTTCCAATCAGACGTAAGTTTTTCATTTCAACAACTCATTTAATTTTTTTTTTTTTGTGAAATCACATTTATTTTCGGTTACAATTCCTCGTGAGGATGCTGGTAACCTCGTCCTCGCACCGCCACACTTGGCAACATAAACACAATTAAATGCATAAAAGATATTCCACTGCTCCTTCGTCGAACCCTCTGGCGGAAACGAGTACACAACGTGGGATTTACGATAGTGATGGCGGCGCTTCCTGACTAACTAGAAATTCAAGTAATTTTCACTGAAGTCACGTTTGATGAATCTATAAGGAAGTTGGATAATACGTAATCATTATTATAATTGCAATGGTAAATATTATGCGAGAATAATTTTAAGTGGAAAATGAGAAGCTTGCGGTCGCTTTTGCACTTCCGCCGTGTTCCGGCTCCATAAATCTCCCCCTCGTACATCAGAGGGACTGAAAGGTCTTGTCCCACGCGGTGCGGATGCAGCACTGCCTTCGCCATGCCTCAACTGGTCCTCTACTCACGCAACTACCTGTCTGCTTCTTCACTACTCCTGTGGCCTAAACTTCCTACTGGCAATTATTTCCTTTCCTTTCCGTGAAAAAATTTTATGGACGAATATTTTTCATTGCCTAATTTAAGTGTTTTCAAGGCTTATTCTTCCAACTGATCTGCGTCAGTATTTTGCGAAATATTAACCGCTGAATCGACGGATAATTTCTACTTATTTGTTATCCTAATTTGTAAATATTTCCTACAATCTCATGTTGATAAAAATAGATAACAAGTAACAAAAATAAATATTGTGTTGCGCTGGTTAATAAATGTGGTGTAGTGGCCAGCGTCCTTGCCTCGGGTTCGAATCCCGGCATGTTTGTGTTCGTCCTGGTCAAGGAAACTGGGGGTTAAGGCTGTGGGAGTATTGACACTCCTAAATCCATAATGTGTCATGTAAGGTGACAGTCTGGCAAACAGTCTCGGTAGGGGCAAGGCCCTTCAATGGGGCTGTCGAGGCAAGGGGGTGTCAACACAAGAGCTTAAACGTCTGAAAAGAAATTGATAAATAAATAAACAGCCAATTTTGATGTCCGGAAAAAATGAGGTTATTAAATTAACAACGTTTCAACGCTTAATTTTCTTGTAATTATTGAGGTATTTATCAAGACATTTCACACACTTGGAAATTTTAATAAAAATTATGGAAATGAATTAGACAATGTTTATCTTTGAATCTTGGTTCAAGTTATTAACTTTTTCGAATTTACATACGAGGGTAGTCTCAAAAGTTTCCGACAAAGTCATGATAGAAGATATTTTTGAACACAGTCTTCCTTGTAACTCTTCTCCCAGCTATGCTCCCATCTCTGTAACCCGTCCAAAAATTCAGAAGAAAAACCGTCTATCATGACTTCGTCGCAAACATTTCACACTAGCTTCGTATTCTGTTAAGCAAACATTGGAGACTATATTTCAGCCGCCCCCAACCCGTGAAATGAAATTATCTACTTCAAACCGATACATCTTATTAATTTTTCATCAAGTATTCATTCATCGCGCCTATCCACAGGTGTCAAAAGCCTCAACAATCAACAGGACTCGTCAGTCACGCCGGCGTCACCACCACTGATTGGTGTGCATTCAGGTTGCGTCGCTACGTTTGATTCGGATCTCCCAGTGATGGAATACTAGAAAGTGGGATAACAAATACGTAGAAATTATCCATGGATTCAGCAAAATACTGACGCGCATCAGTCAGTTGTGGGAATACGCCTTGGAAACACTCAAATTAGGCAATTTCACGGAAAGGAAATAATAATTGCCAGTAGCAACTCTGTGAGAAGAAGAAGCTTTAGGCCACAGGAATAAATAAATTACGAAGATGAAGAACTTCCAGAGTAGAGAAAACTTAACTGATATTTTTAACCGATTTATAATCATTTCCGACCCCTACGTCACCGACCCAAACGAGCAAAAATCAATCAATACGCCTCATTCCACAAACGACATTCCTCATCCAGTTGAATTAATACCAAAAATTAAATATATATATATATATATATATATATATATATAAACTAAAATTTGACCAGGTACGAACAATATTAATTTTTGCAATAAGAATCATTTTCTTTTCTTTTATACAAAATCCTTCAACATCTAAACTTTACTAAATCACAATTATTTTTAAACGTAATTCACCCCAACCAGTTAATATCCGACACAGCTGCCTCTCCTCCACCTTCCATCCAACATCGTCGATTAAATAGAAAAAGAGACCGAGACACGAAATAATCTATACAAATTTAAACGCGTGGACTGACTGCAACAAAAGTTGTTACACATAATCTTCAAAACTCGAGAAACGGTACTGTGGAGGGTGAGAAACCCCTAGCAAAAGGTGGGAGGAAATATAATTAAAAAACGTCATAATTTTGTATTAAATTAGAGAGTTCCAAGAGACCGTGACTTCACGCGAGAGAGAGAGAGAGAGAGAGAGACGTTACTACGCGAGGAACAGAGGAAATAGTTCCTTTTTCCGTAATGGAATAAAGCAGAAATCTTTTTGTTGAATAATTTTATCCAGGAATACTCCAGAGAATGATAATAAAAAACAATACCAAATACTTTACAGTCTTTGCGGTGCATGCAAGTTAATTTTCGCCGCCATGATTAGTGACTCCAATATGGCGACTATTTGTTTACATTGTGAATCTAGCTAAGAACTTCATTAATTTAATCTTTCGTAATGTCTGAAGGACTGAGGGACAATTACATCCTGCAGTACTCAAGGAGTATATTTAAGGAGAAATTCGCAGGTATGTTTGTTGGGACTGGTGCAATAAAATTCAATGTATTTTACAGCTGTTGAATTAATGCACTATCAGGTGGAAAGTATTTACGGAACTAGGAACAGTTAGAGTGAGGTTAAATCACTTCTGGACTAAAGATTAATAATTAATAATAATAAAATTCTTTTTCGGGTTTATATAAGTAAGTACCCGGGCAACGCCGGGCACCAAGGCTAGTAAGGAATAATACAACGCGCCATGGAGATTAAGGCCCCTTGCATTGTGTCCCCCCTCCCAATATTGGCTGCATTCCGACGTTGAGGTTCGCCATATTTGAGAAAAATACCCAATTAAAAGAATTTATTTGTTACGCTCGTGTCCCTCAGAATAAAAATAATAATAATAAAAGTTATCAGAACTTGAGGGTAAAAAGTGTTGGTATGTAACGAGTATTACAGGAATATAAATGACGTAATTGAGCAATATATATATATTTATATGTACTAGTACAAGTACTCGACTGATAAATTATTGTAGCATCAACACACACACACACACACATGCCCATAAAACCCATAATAATTGCAAAGATGTCTGCGGCCCGTAGGAGCATTACAAGTGCAGAAACATGTAGCAATTCACTTGAGTGGACTTGTTTAAAGAGCTACTATAAAATCTCCAACACGCAAATATTTGTGATTTCTTACGAGACCGAGAGCCGTAATTAAATAAGCGCAACGGACGGACGGAGCAATTAATGCTGGAATTTGGAGAAGACTCGACGACGACGACGACGACTTGCGGAAATCAGAAGCGATATAATGATGTTTCTCTCCCCCAACCCCATAAAAATCGATCAGTCTCGGCGCAACCGTAGTCTTGACGAAACCTGGCGGTTCACTTTGACACATCAACATCATAACAATATGAAAAAAAAATTACATCTCATAGAAAACAATAAATTAGAAAGGTAGCCAATGCAGACAAAAAAGGGGGTAGTATAAATACCACACAAAAACGTTTCTGGGATCCTTGTGCCTTTGAGCGACACAACTGCACTGGTCAGTTGACAACACTCAAAAGCAACTGACTAGTGTAGTTGTGTCGCTCTATGCTCTTCTTAGCACCTGAAGAAACGAAAAAGTATCCCAGAACCCCTCTTTTTGTCTGTATTGGCTGTGTTTGTTATTCATTATAACTATATCTTTTTCCTCATCGTCCAGCACCTCATGTGAGTAGTGACGTAGAGTATTCTTCCTTGTAAATCCTGATTGAGGCCTTCAACCTCCCTACTCGGTCGCAGAACAAGAGGACTGACTCTGCACGTGCAGACCGACGACGACACACCTAATTGGTCACCTTTAATGAGCCTTTTCCGAACAGTTTTTAGCACCTGCACAGCTGGTGCAGTGTCTTTCTTTGGTGTAATTGAATTTAATTCCGTAAGAAGCGCCAGTGGCGTTGTATACGACGAGCATTACTGTTACTTATGCACATTTTCTACGCCAAACACGTTGTCGTATATTCCTGAAACTAGTTCCACATAAGCCTGGAACGTCGTAATCAGACGCGGAGCTTTCATATTAAATATTACACGCATTACTGTGGTGTTTGTGAGACCACAAAAAGGGTAAATTCTCAGTTTTCTTTGTATATCTTCTCCGTCCCTCAGGAACTATAGTCCGTTTAAAATTAGAAGGCTCCTGCCGTGTCTCCAAGGAACACTTTTTTTAGGGCAACAGGCTACATGAGGGTAATCCACGTGGTGGCAACTCCCCTTTAATAGCATAGGAAGGGATCTGAAAGGGGGGATTCGGAAGGGTAGAGGAAGGTAGCCAAGGGTTAACTAGGGGCCCCCGGGCTATGGTTTAAGGATCCTACCCGGCAATTCGCCTTAAAGTGATGCAGGAAAAACCCTAGAAAAACCTGCATCAGGTAGGTCGGGCATTGGGTACTTGTCCCACGCCCTTCCTATAGCGGGAGAGGAGTTTACTGTGGGGACGCAGCATTCCCTTCTCCGTACTTCGACCAGTTTAGGAGGCAGCTGGCCGACTATTCCAATGGGAATAGCGAACAACTCTTACCGTATGCCCAAGGTCTGTGACCCCGGAACATACACCTCTCAGAACAGGCCGAGGTGCCTCGGCTTATGGGAATCAAACAGCCAATTTGAAGTGAGAAATAAATGTATTTACTAATAGAAAATCAAACTACGTTTCGTCGCTAAATTAGCGACCTCTTCTGGTTGAAGTTTTAACACGACGAAAAAAAAACCAAACAATTGTCATAATGTTAAAGTGTCAAAGTGAAGCGCCAAGACTACGGTTGCGCCGACACTGATCGATTTTTAGCGGGGGGGAAATAAATATGGACAAATCATTTCTTATATAATTATAATTAACAACTCCTTTTCTCTGAAACTTCTCTCTCTCTTCTCTCTCTCTCTCTCTCTCTCTCTCTCTCTCTCTCTCTCTCTCTCTCTCTCTCTCTCTCCAGAAAATGACAATTTATTCAATCAATAAAACAACCTTTAAATGTATTTAAATTGATTTGATTATTATATATGATTAAACCCTTTTTTAATACAGTCACATATATAAAAAAATTATTTAATAAACAAACAAAAGCCAATTTGAAGTGACAAAAAAGGTATTTATTAATAGAAAATCAAACTACGTTTTGTCGCTAAATTAGCGACCTCTTCAGGTTGATTTTTTTGACACTACACAAAGCTCACAGCACCAGCAGCAATGTGGATCCATCCGGAGGTAATTAAAATACTCGATACCTGCCTTTGAGGAGCAAAGCGAATTGACCCCGTGAAGAAACGTTTGCAAGCTGCATTGGACGTTAGGAGGAACTTTTCACGCCTTTATGTTAATAAGTCAGCGGATGTTATTTATTTCTACTGGTTAATGGTTCAGAATTTCGATAAGCCGGAAAGGAGCTGCGAATCGGACGCGTGTGTTTAGTAACACGTGTGTCAGATGAAATCCGATTACTGCCGAACTTGACGTGATAAACCAACGGAGGAGGAGGAGCGACGTGGCCGGCAGCTGCAGAGCAGAGCAGAGCAAGAGTCAGCGTAATAAATCTTCTAAAACACGCAGAGAACACCACAAGTACGTCTTGTTGAATCTGTGCTCCCTGAATATGGATGAAAGCCCGACAAAGAATTGCAACTTCATCGACGTCCGTTGACCGCCGTTGGAGCGCTTCACGACGTCATTTTATTTTTATTTTGAACAGCTCGCAATTTATAGTAGAAGAAGTGGGCATCATAATAATGTATTTAATTTAGTTTACGGAGCGCTGATCATACATTACGTTACGTGTAACTGTAGTTGTCAGGAATGCTGCATGTGTAACATTCCTCTCGTCACTATGCAGACTAATCAAGACTTTCCTCCAAGACTAATCACGTCTACGGTGCTTCACAAAACCTGACACTTAAGTATTTATTTAATCTACAAATGGTCAGTTTCCCCGCTGGTACAACTTACAAATTAAATAAGGGAAAATAGAGTAAATTAATATAATTAGTTTAAAATGTAAGCTAGGTTTAGGGACATTATGTCAACATATATATATATATAACATTATATTAACTAAAGATTAATTTGAAAATAATTTGAAATAATTAATATTGTGTTGGGCCTGAAAAGAGGAACAGAGGGAAGATATCCGAGACCAGAGATTAACTAACTACGTGTTAGACTCACCACTTCACTACAGAGTTGTGATTTTCTTTCCATTGGCAGGACTTTCTCCGAAAACTCTTGTTCCAGTTATTTACTGTCCTGTTTAGGAATGATTCTCTCGCAGGTGAACCAACCCCCCGCAAAGAAGCTCTGGAGGATGGGGATGCCTTCTCCTCTCTCTCTGGGTTTTCTGAAGTAAGCCCAGGCCATACGACTAAGAGATGTCCGCTACAAATTAAATAAGGAAATTTACAATAAAGGAAAAATAAAGTAAATTAATATAATTATTTTAAAATATAAGCTAGGTTTAGGGACATTATGTCAACATGTATGTAACATTATATTAACTAAAGATTATTTTGAAAAAAGTTAAAGAAATAATTAATATTGTGTTGGGCCTGAAAAGAGGAACAGAGGGAAGATATCCGAGACCAGAGATTAACTGACTACGTATTTGACTCACAACTTCACTACAGAGTTGTGATTTTCTTTCCATTGGCAGGACTTTCTCCGGAAACTCTTGTTCCAGTTATTTACTGTCCTGTTTAGTAATGATTCTCTCATAGGTGAACCAACCCCCCTCTGGAGGATGGGGATGCCTTCTCCTCCCTCTCTGGGTTTTCTGAAGTAAGCCCAGGCCATACGGGTAAGAGATGTGCGCTGCAAATTAAATAAGGGAATTTACCATACAGGGAAAATAGAGTAAATTAATATAATTATTTTAAAATATAAGCTAGGTTTAGGGACATTATGTCAACATGTATGTAACATTATATTAATTAAACGCTAATTTGGAAAAAAGTTAAAGAAATAATTAATATTGTCCTGGGCCTGAAAGGAAGAAAACTGGAAGGATAGTTAACTAACTACCTAAGGGGTCAGCCATTTTACTTTATAAGGGATCACGACAGTCCTTTTAATCCTCCACCTGTCCATTAATTAATATATATTTCTTTAAAAAAAATTGGAACCTGATGACGTCACAAATTAAGCGATGAAACGTTGTTAACTGGATAAATTCTCATTTCTTTTTTCCCTGTCTTAAAATTGGCGGTTTTTTATTTATTTCCTAGTGCTGTCCTTAGTCACGGAATAAATATCTATGTATATCATTAAAAAATTAAATAAACAACGTTTTGCCCTCTTTTAAGGCCTCTTCAAAGGTTTAATTATTTTGTATTGTGTGTTTAATTTCGGCAGCAAAACCTGTTGTTTTTATATTTTTTTCTGCAGGGTTTAAATACAAAATGATTAAACCCTGGAGAGGACGAAACGTCGCTTATTTTGGTTTAATAAACATAATTTTGTGACTGAAGGCCAGTATATTTATTTAAGGGTTAACCCTTTGCAATCGAGGGCTCTGTAGTGGAGCCCTGGAGCTTGAAGGTATATTTTAAATGGTTCCGCTCCAGAGCCCTCGAGTTCAAAGGGTTAACGCCCTTATCACAAACGTCAGATATATATTTTTTCATGATAATTATACTTATATTTGTAGGTTTCATCATCCCCCTAGGGGTGAATGTTGCGTTACGGTCACGACTTTACCCTGCAATAAAACTCATTTTTATATTAAATTGTTGAGCGAATTTTATATCTGCAACATGTGTAGTTGTAGAGCAGCTCATGGACAACATTGTTGGGTTTATGGAGAGCAGAAGGTTGGCCTGGACGGACCATGGACGGGAAGCCGGACAAGATGGCTGCATGACATTGAGAAGGATACACAAACCATAAAAGTAAGAGGATGGCGGAGACTGACAGAGGAGAAATTGTTAATAAGGCCAAAAGTCACATAGTGTCAATAAAAGAAGAAGAATATGTAGTTGTAATTACGTGCAAAGGAGTTTTTGGAATTTTGAGCCGTACACGTAAATGAAAAATTCGCTTCAGCATGAATTATATATTTTTTTTTTGGTATGCAATTTTAAAATTTTGGAAAATTAATAAACAGTGACGTAACGTTACAACAGTGGACCGGGGGTGGGGGGTTTGTTACATAAGCTTAATATTTGTTTCCCTGTTGTTACGCAATGACCTCATTATTTACTTGAATAGTTTCTGAGAAGCTGCGGACCCACAGTAACTTTACTCCCTCTGACAGAAAGGACTCGCTCTCTGTCCCCGTAAATAAAGCACAACTTGTAATGAAATTTATTCCCAACCATTCGGTTACGTTCAAGTTTACCAGGAAATTTAACCCCCTAAATTTATCAGTTTTCCAGGAAATTCACCCCCCTCCTTTTAAAAAAAAATATTTATCAGGTTGTCCTTTTTCTAAACGAGCTTCAAAATTACTGGTTCCAGAAACTCCAAGGCAGAATTCGCATCTGTTTCCTAGAAGTGCTGTCAAAGTGCAAATTCTGCGTGTTGTTACTTAGAACACGGCACGGCAACTGGTCAGTTGTGTCGCTGTCACACCTTTTCGTCTGTATTTGGCCACCTTTGTCATGCTTGGTGGCTGGCTGAAGCGTTCCCTCAGGAGTCGCGTATTTTCACGGCTGACTGCGTTCTCAAGTGGTCGCCAAGAAATTTGTCCCGACTGCTGTGTGTGGATTTGGAGGCAGCTGCACGTCTGCAAGCGATACCGTGTTTACGGTTATTGGCCAATCAGAGGTCGTTTGTCTCTATTAGACGCAGCCGGGCAGGTAAATTGATACGCGATCTTCTTGCACCGTGTAATCAAAAATTTAGATCGCAGCAGTTCGCTAATGCGTCAGTCATCCACCGTCGTCGTCGTCGTGGTCGCGTTATTATTTTTTCCCCTCGCAATGACAAAGGGTCACACATCCAAGACCACAAGTTTACATGTGAAATATTTAATTTTTACAATTGTAAATACTGTTATTATAACAACTGTAAAGTCTCCGGACTAAAAGTTAACTTAAATAAATAATAATAAAAAAAACTGTTCAACTACGGAGGAGATTTTTGTCCATGACGTCACTGATTGAATCCTCTATCGCATCTAACACGAGTTTTCTGGAAGTTCTGCGACCACGGCCACGGACGCTTCATTCTTCCACTTCTTCTTGAGGAATATTTTCCTCTAACGTGCAGAATTAGTAAGAGCATCAATTATACGTCCTTTGAAAATGTTTCGTTTCCAATTTGAATCAGCTTTTAAACATTTCAAGATATTTTTATAAATATAAAAAAATATGTAGTTTTAAAATATTAAAAATACATCAAATTTTAAAGTAATCGTCTGTTGTTGTTTAAAAACAGTATTACCAACATGAAATGAAAAATTATATTTTGTGGACGTTTTTTGAGATGTTGAGTCACATAAAAGTTTAAATGTCTAAGTATTTACGTAGGTATCACGCTTCCATTAACTTGTTGTTACTGTTTCACGCCCCCGCCGAGGGCTCTACAGATGGATTGGCAACGTTCCACCTGACGGTCGTCTGATTATGTCTAAATGTGGTCGCGAGCTTTCCACTGACCCTTGCTGTATACGGCGTGGGCGTAGCTGAGGTACCGCTACAGCATCTCGCACCTAGACAGACGGCGACCTTCGATTAATCTGCTTCGAGGGCAGCGTGTCTTAATTTAGACGCCATTTTCATAGGTGTTTGTTTTTTTCTTCTTCAAAAAATTCCCTGATTGGCAATAAATTAAAAAAGCGACAGAAATCAGTCCTTGGGGAAAAAAACACACATTTATAATAGAAACTCCGTCGAATTTATATTAAGGATTAATATACTTATTATTCCTTTAATTACTGTTATATTAGTCTCTTTAACGCTGCTTTAAATTAATTATATATATACATATAAATATATATAATTATAACTTTAAAAAACAAACATTTTACTTTACAATATATATATATATATATATATATATATATATATATATATATATATATATTGTAAAGTACAAGGTTTGTTTTATATATATATATATATATATATATATTGTAAAGTACAAGGTTTGTTTTATATATATATATATATATATATATATATATATATATTGTAAAGTACAAGGTTTGTTTTATATATATATATATTTATATATATATATATTGATAAGTACAAGGTTTGTTTTATATATATATATATATATATATATATATATTTATATATATATATATTGATAAGTACAAGGTTTGTTTTATATATATATATATATATTGTAAAGTACAAGGTTTGTTTTATATATATATATATATATATATATATATATATTTATATATATATATATTGATAAGTACAAGGTTTGTTTTATATATATATATATATATATATATATATATATATATATATATTTATATATATATATTGATAAGTACAAGGTTTGTTTTATATATATATATATATATATATATATTGATAAGTACAAGGTTTGTTTTATATATATATATATATATATTGATAAGTACAAGGTTTGTTTTATATATATATATATATATATATATATATATATATATATTTATATATATATATATTGTAAAGTACAAGGTTTATTTTTTATATATATATATATATATATATATTGTAAAGTACAAGGTTTATTTTATATATATATATATATATATATATATATATATATATATATTGTAACGTACAATGTTTGTTTTTTAAACTTTTTAATTGTAATATTTTAGTCTTTTCTAGTAAACAAATTATACGACGTGTCCTGGACCGAGGACTTATGGAGTGAATAATAAATCTCATAATTTATATTTATATTTATTATTCATTCCATTAGTCCTCGGTCGAGGTAATAGAACATTGTCACAAATTTGTTACAGACTTCACTTGCTTAAACAACTGTTAATAAATTAAATTAAATGTTACACAGCAGACAGGATTCGTTCCTTCTCTTGTCGAATATAAGATTGGGACAAATTAAAATATTGCCAACTGCAGTTTGTGAAATTTTAATTTGTAACAAATTCTTTGTCTCATTCTTAAAAAAAAATTTGTATTTATTAATTGGGAAGTTGCACTTTTGAATTTTAACCCATTGCAGTCGAGGGCTCCGGAGGGGAGAAATTTGTCTTCAGGCTCGAGGGCTCCGCTACGGAGCCCTCGAGTGCTATGGGTTAAGATTTCTTTTGGGCTTGTCAGAGTATTACTGTTATTTTGGAGTTAATTTAGAAATCGCTTTCGGTCTAACTTCAGGACAGTTGTTTTACCAACCAACTGCCCGGCAATTATGTTATAAATGAAGGATTTGTGGCTGGTTGTAATTACTTACATCAGGCTAATTATTATGACGTTTGAATACTTGAGCGTTTCCCCTCCGATAAATTACTTTGGTTAATTTGGGAGACTTCCAGGAGAGGAGCCAACCTCGTTAATCAGGACGCAGCACTAAAAATGGCGACTCGGACACGAGACTCGAGTGAGGGGGTGCCGGGGCTTTAATGAGAGAGATGAAAACGTAATTAGGATGCACGCGACGATAAAGTACGGTAGGTTACGGCTGTCTTTATGGACCGGCGGCGCAGCGTCGTAAAACGAGAGGCCTCGAGTCGGTAATGAGAGGCGCTGCCCTACTCAGTCCTGTCGCGTGTTAAATTGAAAGATTAACGACGTCCAACCCCCTACTGCTTCCATAAACACACTCGGGAGAAAATTTTTGAATCGCTCATAAAATGAGATATTTACGGCCACATCGTTCGGGAGAGAGAAGAAACTCCGCCACGAGAGGAAGGAATTTCTTTTTTGGGAGTTGATCTTTGCCCTCGCGAGTGCGGGTCGTGATCGCAGTGTGTGCTATATATCAGACTCGAAACGGACCAGATACAATCTCCTCCGAAGGCAAACAAAAGTCTGCGGACTTCCTCGTCGTGGTCCTGCTTCCAAGCGCTTCGGAGGACGACCAAAGGTAACTTTCAAGTCCGTGTAGCAGTTAGTAAATGAAAAATGATAAAATTACGTCTCTGGAAAATAAACACAAGTTTGAACAACAAGAGTCACTCGTCCCCAATCCCTTATTAAAAATTCACCCCTTATCACAAACACTTGAAGAATATCAAATATCGATCACTAACACCATTTCCTTCTACGTTGTGTAGAGTCAATGCCCTCTGATAGTAATAATTCTGTACATTCCGACACCTGTCCAGCTATGAAGATAAGGAAGACAGCCACTTCAGACAAAAAGAGGGCGTTGACACACATTGTATAGAGAATTATTTTTTTATACATGTCAACTATAGCTAGTATTTGGAGGATGTTTCCTGATGTGGGGGTGAAGCGGCAATATATAAAATTTTACACCTTTACGCGATCAATAATACTTTTTAGTATTCTTGGAGCGGCCGAGGGTAGTTTTTGTCATCAAGTCATCGGCAATTTAACACACACAACTATTCAACTGTGAGGTGGTGGTGCCGGAGGACGATTCGAGTCCAAAAAAAAAAAAAAAAAAAAATTAGCGACGCTAACCATCGCGCCAGACAACAAGTGTCTTTGCCTCTTACAAAAAAAAAAGATCAGTTCATTATAAAATCAAAAATATTTGCAAGAAAAAAGAAGTTACAATCAACTCTGCTCGAACTTGTGGAATAAAATTGTTAGTCGAGTGCTGATAGTGTAAAAATGTTAATTTATAATACCAAAGACAGCCAAATACAGACAAAAATAAAGTGATGATATAAGCACCTTGTTTCTTTCATCATCAGGTGCTGAGAAGAGACTAGAGCGACAGAACTGCACTGGTCAGTTGACAAAACTATAAATATTGTAGTTGTGTCGCTCTAGGCTCTTCCTCGCACTTGATGCAAGGAACTAGGTGCTTATATCATCACTTATTTTGCACTAGGCAGTTGACATAACTCGACATTGTGCAGTTGTGTCGCTGTAGGCTCTTCTCAACACCTGATGAAAGGTACAAGTTGCTTATATCATCACTTATTTTGCACTGGTCAGTTGACAAAATTCTAAATAGTGCAGTTGTGTCGCTCTAGGCTCTTCCTCGCACTTGATGAAAGGAACAAGGTGCTTATATCATCACTTATTTTGCCTGTACTTTGACTGTCATTCGTATTATTAATTTTCAATCAGACAAAAATGTTAATGGTTGAGATGATAAATATTTTGGCCCAAAAACCAGTTGACGATCCCAGAAACGTTGTTGTGTGGTATTTTATATTACCCTTTTTTGTCTGTATTGTCTGTCTTTCTTATTCATTATTTTCAATCAGACGATATTTTTTTTTCATTTAAATATTTTTATTAATATGAAATTAGATCTCCATAGTCACAACACCCAGAGGGAGGGAATTGTATTTTTATTGGGCATCTGAATCTAAGATATTTGATAGAGGGTTAATATTAGATAGTGAGTTGCCTGCAGTTGTAAAGAATAGGAAATAGTTTAAATGTATATTTTAAGAAAAAAAACCTTGGATACCTTTTTCTACCCTTCCGCATCCCCCCCTTTCAAATCCCTTCCTATTCTATTAAAAGGGAGTTGCCCAACTTGGATTACCCTCATGTAGCCTGTTGCCCTAAAAAAAACAGCAAACTCCTCTCCCGCCATCGGAAGGGCGTGGGACAAGTACCCAATGCCCGACCTACCTGATGCAGGTTTTTCTAGGGTTTTCCCTGCACCACTTTTAGGTGAATTGCCGGGTAGGATCCTTAAACAATAGTCCGGGAACCCAAGTTAACTCTTGGCTACCTTCCTCTACCCTTCCACATCCCCCCTTTCAAATCCCTTCCTATGCTATTAAAGGGGAGTTGCCACCATGTGCAATCCCCTCATGCAGCCTGTTACCATAAAAAATTTATTGTTTGAGATAAAAAAAATAGTTGTATTGAAGCATAATTAATTAGCTTTGAGGTAAATTTTAAAAAATAAATAAAAACAACTGCAGATTGCAACATTGGGGGTGGAGGTGGGGGGAACCCTCGTTTCTGTGTCCCTTTACAACTCCAGAAGTTTTTCCGTGGAGTGTCTCCAGAACGATGCTGCCTTCCAGATGTTGGGCGCAGCTAATGCTGAGTGGCAGTTGTCTTGGCCTTCTTATTAGCAACGACGACGACGCTATTAAGTGCACTGACCCGTCGGATTATCTTCTCTCTCAGGCTCTTATCTCATTACAAAAGGAACTGACACCAATCAACTTGATTTCATTAAGGTATTGATAATAAAAAAAAACACCTGGTACTAAATATAATAAAATGTATCCTTACTACATTGTCATCGCGTTATTGAAACGTTTCAATAATAACAAAGACAGCCAAAGAAGTGGTGATATCAATAACACGCTACGATGACGTTCCTGGGATCCTTCATGTGCCTAGAGCGACACAACTGCACTAGTCAGGTGACAAAGCCTTTGGCTTATCTTCCCAGCATATTATTCTTGTGTCTGTATTTGGCTATGTCTCTTTATTATTAACCCCATTGCACATTTAAAATGTCTCCGCTACGGAGCTTGAGTGCATTTCATTTCGGTAAAACGTTTATTCTGAATATATATAGTCTCAATTATTTTACTTTTAAATTCCAACGCTTGTCTTGTTTCTCAATTCATCTACAAAAAAAAGGTTACAATTCACCATAAGTGATGGCTTGTCCGAAAACAAAGATTACAGAATGACATGGGGAGAGAAAACGTGGTCTAAATTAGTTTAAAATTCGTACTAGCCTTCGAAGAATAAACCGTGGTCTTTGCTTGAAACATTTAATTTTTTTTTTGGGGGGGGGTGGTGGGGGGGATTTTCTCATTTTGGCGTAGAAGGCAACAGAAGCAAAGAGAAGTAAATATTCGTCCTAATTAAATCAGCACAATTGAAGACTCTGGTTGTATTTCATCCATTTGGAGCGATCGTCCACTGGAACTGTCACTCATATTTTTTTCTCAATTTGTGTTTGTTATTAATTGAGGTCGAGGAATGAATCGTCCACTTAGTTTCGGCACCCCGAAGTCACCCACCCAACCACCAAAGTAATTAATTGTCCACCAAGATGTCGATCACGCGTGCTTGTGCCACGGGAAACACGACCTCGAGGTCCGCAGACCTTAGCGGGAGAGTTTCTAGGCCTCTGCTCTCAAAGAGGTAACACGTTGCCTTTTTCTCTCCCTGACCCTAAATACGAGGGACGTGAGATTACGCGAACTCATACGTCACACACACGTCACAAGGACACACACACTCATATATACTGCAATGTTACGAGGGCGTGCAACTATTAAAGTGGAACAGAAGCACTGAAGAATACTTCAATTGTGATTGTGTGAATTATTAATCTACCAAATAAACCATCAAATTGTTTATACCTGTACGAAAACGTATGCGTAGGAGTTCATTTGCAAAAAAAAATAATATATATATATTATTATGAGTACTCAAAAAAAAGGTTGCCTACAATACTTTTATGAAATTTAATTATTTCATTTTGAAGTGGTTTCGTCTTTTATTTCCAAGACAATACAAAGTTTGCTGTTTTGGGAGTTAAAAGAGTTACAATTTATTTTTTAATAACAGTAAGAGATTTTGAAATTAAAAATTTACGACCGATTGAAAAATTAATAAAAAGAAAGATCGCCAAATACAGAAAGAAAAAACACAACGACGAGTTATGCAGACTATACAAAAATACTAACACAGTTCACACCTCAGAAATATGTAGGCTGAAATGGATGGAGGATACTAACCCATGTAAGACGCTAACCTTCACAAAAGGTAGGAGGAAAGAGAAGAAAAGGAAGGCCTGTGTTAAGATGGCTAGACAAAGCCTTGAAGTTAAAGCATGGAGGATAGATGGAAGGATATCATGAAGACTCGCTAAGGGCTGTAAGGACGGTCAAGAAGAAGTTGAGGATTTCTTCTGTGGGATTTAATTCCTATAGAAAAATTAAAAAGACTGTAATTTAATGGTGAAGAAACAACAAAACTATAGTGAGACAGTCTTGATGTAGTAAAGCTGAAGTTTTCTGTATGAATCAGATGCGTAAAGAGAAAAATTGTTGTTTTTTTGGCGAAGGGGGGGGGGGGGGGGGAGAGGAATTTATATTTATGGTCTTGCAGACGGTTCAGCTGACCTCATTGACACAAGTGCGTATTTGATGAGAGTTGAACGCGTCTGTCGTCATCCGTCATCTGCTCGTGTTGGGACTAAGAAACGTTATGTAAGTATCCAAACAAAGATGGTGCCTTGCTGAGAGATTCCAACGTCTTGATGACGGGCCACAGACAAAAGACAGCCACCGGTAACTCACGGTTACTGATTGTGGACAGCGCGACGTTTTCATCAACAACAAGCACACTGTATATGATTTTCGATATTGCCTTTTAATACTAAACACTTGTAGATGATCACAAAATTCCTCATGAGCAATCGCAAGCAGACGTAATGTAAGGAAGGGGTTGGATAATTCCTCTTCGTATCCGTGCCCGGGATCTGTAACTTCTTATACGAGCGCACGTCATTAGGCCGGGGCTTTCGTGCTACGCGGAACGGAAGAGAAGGAGGCGAAACTTCCGCTACGGCCCCGCAGCACGCGACGCTCGGCGTCTCTGGACGTCGATTTATAGTGTGGCCGGCCAATGACGTGGAAAGCTATTAATACGGGAACGCCTCGCCGTCCCGGGTGATTCATGAGTAAATGATCCCACCACAGTTGTGCCGAACAAAAGACTGGCAAATCATTTACGCCCATTCGCCGGAAGCGACCGCGAGCTACGAGTTACGGACTTGGCACCGCGATCCTGATTCAGGCTGCGCAAGGCGATCGCAGATCGTTATCTGCGGAGATCATCATAGCTCACGTGGGGTGGGTGGGGGGGGGGCGCAAAGGTGAAGGACCTTCAAATAATAATAAGGAAGACAGATGTAAATAACACACTGAAACGTTTCTGCGATCCTTGTGCCAGGAAGAGCCTAGAGCGACACAACTGCACAAACCCAATTATTCCTTCCATTTCCATTCCTATTTCGTTATAAACGTAGCCCATCGCGGTTTTCCAACAATAATGGAAACGGTTTCACTTTTGAGTTTTGTCAACTGACTGGTGCAGTTGTGTCGCTCTAGGCGCTTCTCAGCACCTGACGAAAAGTGACAAGGATCCCAGGAACGTTGTTGTGTGTGGTATTTATATTATCACTTCTTTTGTCTGTATTTCGCTGTCTTTCTTATTATTAATTTTCAATCAGACGTAAATTTGTTCATTTTAACCTTTAAATAATATTAATACTTGTCGCTATAAATAAACTAAGAAAAACTAGTTACTAAAATAATTTAATACTGAAACAAATATCGCATTTATAATACAATAAAAATGAATGAATATAAACTCTAAAGACGGAAAACTATATTTTTTTTACATAAAATTCATTTACGACGTTTCGTCCTCCTTTTGGACCTCTTTCAGGTTTCATAGATTATAATAATGTTGTATATAATTGATGCATAAAATTTAGAGGCAAGTTTCTGCTGTCTACTTAATAAACAAGATTGTTTTCTTCCGTATATTTATTTATTTACTAAATTAAATTAATACCTTAGCGGGACAAAGGCAACGAATGCTAACTGAAAATGGTGGGGAACGTGAAAACTAAAGACAGGATTGCTTCGAAATACGGAGAAAAAAACAGCTTATTAATATTAAGTATAATCGTTAATTTTGTATAATGATTAATCGTAAAACCTAAGAATAATCTACAAGTTCAAAATTGAGGTAGAAACTCTAACGTTTCAACAGTACAGAAAAAAAACTCTGTTCGTCACAAGGGAGAAAACAACAGTCAGGCGCACAACACTCATACTAAATTCGGCTCTTTAACCTGTTTATTTCTTTCAGTTTTTCTTCTTTTCTTCGATTGGAGGAAATATTACATCTTTTTTCTGATCTTGTTAGACGATCTTTCACGTCACCTCTTTAACTTGCTTCTGTTTGTTGTTGACATTTTTGCCTTTTCCCAGTTTTTCTTGCTCACCTTTCTACTCCAACAGAACGGAACATCCAATGCTCGCTTACGTTGGTTCCCCTGGGTGCGTGATGAAGACGTCGGGCGGGTCGTAAAGTTGAGTCAGTGCACGCGCCTGCCAGGAGGCCTCGCCCCGTAATTCGGCTTTACGGCACATTAGGCCGCCACTCGTAAATAACGCCGCACAGGTGCCCGCATTCGGGTCACAAAATCACCTCGAACCACGTTAATGCGCGGCCTCGTCAAGTAACCCTCCGTGGCAAGGGGTTACGTCACGTAACTGGCCAGGAGCGGAGGTTCAGCTACGTTTGTCCAGCGATGTCACTTTGGTCTTGACTTGCAAGCGTCAGCAGAAGACATTCCATCCGGATCATCTCCTCAGTGGACCTGAATCCCGTCAATTCTTCTCATTTCATGTCCAAAATTCAGCCCCTCCGTTTCAAAATGCCCAACCGCAGTGTAATTTACTTAAATTTCATTGGTCACTGCTCGAGGTAACTGGGAATCAATGAAGTACGCCACAAAAACTGTCCTGAACAAAATTCATCTTCTTCTCCAGGTGTTTTTAAATTTACCATGTCCGTCTACGCAACCGACGCTTTCGGGTCCCTTAATTCTTTGATTAGATTTACTTTTTTCCAATAGTCCTTGTATGAATAAAATATTTTTAGGGGTCAACGAGATTGATAGTGTTTCTACCGATGTGATATGAGTATAATTTCAACCCTTTTACAGGATGGGAAAGGAGCGCCGTTGTGGGTGCGGGTGGACGGACGTTACAAGAAAATTACGCGAATACGACCGAGATCGGAGTCAAATCCGGGGTAACGGATGTCGGTGAGTTTAATTGTGACATTCAATTGGCCATTTAACTCCCCAGAGGTGGGGGTGGACGGGGATGGAAATTTTCAAACATGGTTAAATGGTCGATATTTGCTTGGAATAAATAATTATCACGGTCAATTACGTTAGTAGTATTTATACCTATGTTTTTTTCTGTAAAATATCAACCCCTTTCCGCATGAAAGGGAAGCACGCTTAGGGATTGAGTGGACGGTAGTTGAAATATTCAAACAGGCCGAAAATACCGATAATGGAGTCGGAAATAAATATTATTAGGGCTCAAAGAGACCGATGTGATATGAGTAAAATTTCAACCGTTTACATGATGGGAAAGGAGCGCCGATAGGGGTGGGGGTGAACGGGCGTTACAAGAAAATAACGCTAATACAACCGAGATTGGAGTCAAATCCATGGTTACAGGTGGCTCTGAGTGTAATTATGACATTCAACTGGCCATTTAACCCCCCCAAGGACGGGGTACATTCGTGAGTGGAAATTTTAAAACATGAAATTTACTATTTGATTTTAATAATTATAGTTATAATTAATTGGATTGATAATATTCCTACGACTTTATTTGTGTATAATATCAACCCCTTTAGATGTGGGAGGGGAGCACGGGTACAGGAAGGGGGGTGTTACATAAATTACATTCGGACAAGCCGGGCAGTCAGATAGCCTATAATAAAATACAGATAACGAGTATAAATATTTCTCCATGGTGCAGTTGTGAGACGAGACATCAGGATGCATGGAAGGAAATTGATAGAAGAATTAACACGTACTTGTGTAATCAACATTCAAACTGTACTAAATATTTTTCCCTTTGGAGCGCGCTGATGCCAAATTCAGCAACACGGCTCCAAGGTACGAATAATTTACATTTCCTCTCGGAACGCAGCCGTCGAACCAGTTCGCACTTTTCTCGTATCAATTAATAATTTACCCAAATTGAATTTATTAGCGTGCGCAGACAGGGAGGGGGAGAGAACTTTCATGAGATGTGTCCACGACGTTCTCACAAATTGAATTCAGCGTTTTAAACGTTTAGAAAATTATCGCAGTTCGGCTTCTCGTATAAAACGTTGGAGAAAATTCCAGCTGACGTTTATTATTCCACTTTATTAGAGTAATTAAAGAGTAACGGTTATTAATTGCTGGTCAGAAGCAAAGGAACTGTAGTTCCACGTGAATATCCCAGGAAATATTATTAAATATAGGTACTTTATTTATCAGTGATCAGTTTATGTGATCAGCCACGAGGCCGTCGCCCGACAGTTCATAAACAACGCCACGAAATTAAATGTCTGTAAATTGTCTGTATAAGAGAAATCATATTTTCTTTGAATATTGAAATAATTCCAAAACTCTTAAATATATACAACATAAAACGGAATCTCTCGATTGCCACCAGAAGGTGGTGCATGAAATAGGGTAATAGCGGGCAGCGAAGGAAGACATGAAACACTACGAATACAATTGAAAAAAGTACACTTTTATTGCTTATTAAGTATTATTTGTCCACAAGGACCTTGCATCCTCATGTCTCGTCTCACAACTGCACCATGGAGAAACACTTATACTCGTTATCTGTATTTTTATTATAGACTTGCTGGTGCCCGGCGTTGCCCCGATATGACTCCAATTTCGGTTGCTTTTGCGCTATTTTTATGTAACGCTCCTCGAACACTATCCCTAAATGTGCTCAACTCCCATGCCGAAGGGGGTTGAAGTCATTGACCAAATATATCGACCGTTTTTACATGACAACTCCCACTTCGGGGACTTAAACGGGAAGTCTAATGTCGTAATTAAACTCAGTGACAACTATAACCCCGGATTCAACTCCAATCTCGATAGTTTCTGCTTTATTTTAATGCAATGCCACTACACGCCCACCCTTAAGGGTGCACCCCTCCAAAGCCCGAAAGGGGTTGAAATTTTACACATACAACATCAGTAGAAATACAATAAATATAATTAAACATGAAAAATATTTATTCTACGCAAATATCTGCCGTGTTTGCATGTTCCAAAATTTCTACCCCGCTACCCCTGCATCTTAGGGGGAAATGCCAAGTTGAATGTCATAACTAAACTCAGTGACATCCATAACCTTTGATTTGACTACAACCGCGTTATTTCCTTGTAACGCTCGTCCACCCCTCCCCACCCCTTAGGGTGTCCCGTTCCCAATTCTGTAAGGGGTTGAAATTTTTCTCATATCACACAGGTATAAACACTATAAATGTGTTTCATCCCTAAGAATATTTATCCGACTCAAATATCGGCTGTTTTAGCAGGTTTAAATATTTCCACCCCCGCTCTTTGGGGTGGTAGACGTGTCTCACTCCCACAGTGTTTGTTTCCTGGTCGTAGAGAACACGTGTACGAAATTTGGTAAAAAAAAATTCCACCGGTGTAGATTTGTATAAGGAACATGCACACATACAAACAAAGATACAAACATACACTCAATTTTTATTTATAAGAAGATTATAGCAGAGTAAAATCAAATAAATCATTAATAATTTATATTTTCATAGAACACACGACATACTTCATCAATTTTTCGTGATCATTAGGAGGCAACTGAAAGTCTTCTTCACCCCCCAGGAGCAACTCACTTATTTATTTGGTGTGCTGGCTGGCTGCACCATTCACTCGCAATAAGAGGCTCGTGTAATTACACTAACAAAAGATCTTAAATAACAACCGTTTCGGGCTTAATTGCGGAGTACGAGCGTGCGTTTAATTTTAATAGTACAATGCCGACGTGGGCGGATAATGGCGGCCGCGCGTGATTTACAGGAAGACGCTCCCAAGTGCGAAAAGGACCCGCGGCTTATCACGGACCAGCATTAGCGAGATTGCAGTCCTTACTTTGACAGGCAGATTTACGTCGGGGATTGAGAGCCACCATGGCGGCTCATGTTCACGGTTCTATCCCAGAAACTATAATCAATTATATTACATGCGACTGTTCGCTTAATCAAGCTTGCACACAAAACCAGAGTGTAGCAAACAAACTAATTCGTTGCCATGGAAACCCACGATTCTAGCATCTCTGTCCAGAGGACAGCTGCCAGGTAAACACTTTGAAGGCTCATCAACACCAGAAGATTATTTACAAATGGCAGTGGAAGCTTCTAGTGAACTTCTCCTTACAATTATATTTTATTCCTTACTTTATATTTAAGATATCTTCCTAGTGCAATGTCCTAACATATTCTCTCTCTTATTTACGTATTAAATTCCCCCTGATCCCGTTTCATGTAATTTAAAATATGTACACTTTAAATTATTTACATCACTTTTGAGTTTTCTTGTCAACTGCCTAGTGCAGTTGTGTCGCTCTAGGCTCCTCTCAGCACCTGACAAAAGGGTCCCAGAAACGTTGTTGTGTGGGGTTTATATTATAACTTCTACCGTCTGCATTTAACAACCTCCCTTATTACTAATTATTATTTTTATTATTATTACTATATATATATAGTTCTTGTATGAATAAAATGAAAATAATTTACGACTGATAGAAAATAATGAATTATAAAGATAGTCCAATACAGACAAAATACCACACAACAACGTTTCTGGGATCCTTTGTCCCCTTTCGTCAGGTGCTGAGAAGAGCCTAGAGCGACACAACTGCACTGACATCACTCCAAAGTATTGGCTGTCTTTATTATTCATTCCTTTACTTATGTTGGACAGAGAAATTTCCGATTTTTAGTATTTTTCTGTGAACTTGTAATTGTTTATAATTGAAGCGTCCAAAAAAATAATACTTTAATTTTATGTAATGACGTATCCTATTTCCTGAGGACTAATGGAATGTTGTAAACAGTCTGTTCGTCATCATGCGGCCTGGCCCGAACCTGGGACCTTTGCGATGCGAGGCGTCGACTGTGACCCTTGCACCACAGCAGGTACAATACTAGTAATTGCGTAATTACAAGGAATATGGCAAAAGGAAATTTGTTTTACTGTTGAATGAAACCCATTCCTCAGATTAAATCCTTACATCTCCGTTTTAGATAGTTTATAATGTACTGAATTCTTTTTTTTATCTTAAAAGAATTAAATGCCGAAGTATAACGAGCCTGAAACACGCATTAATGTGACTGATCGCGTTAACACGAAGCCAAACAGGTGCTTGGCCCCTTGAAGGCACCGCGACCGTATCTGCGTCTCTGCGTCCCAAATCTTGACAGGGGAATGGAGGCCGCGTCCATCACGGGCTGTGGGGAGCGAGGAACTTAATTATCGAGGGTGTAGGAGGCCGGACACCTGCGGAGGAAAAAAGGGGGCGGAATCTTAGATTAATCCCACGCGGATATGCACGACCCCGAGACTTGGAAGTTGGTCGTTCCGCTCGAATTTATGTCAATCGATTGCGAAGAAGCCGTGTCCGTCCTCTCTGTCTGCAATGCAGTGTTGCCAGACTTGGCGCTGTAGGTGTCGGACATTGCATGAATTATACACCTCATGGACTGTCAAGGCGCTCACTACCCGATACTGCCAAGTCCATGAGGAATGTCTTCAAATAAAATTTTTTTAAGGTGTAGAAAGGCTAATCCACATGGTGGCATAGCATACGAAAGGGAGTGTAAGGGGGGATGCGGAAAGGTAGAGCAAGGGTTAACAAGGGGCTCCCGGGCTATGGTTTAAAGGATCCTACACGGCAATTCGCCTAAAAGTAATGCAGGACAAACCCTAGAAAAACCTTGTTCCACGCCATTGCCTGAATGGCGGGAGAGGGGTTTGTTGTGGGGTCGCAGCTTTCCCCTCTCCGTGCCTTGACCGGTTTAGGAGGCAGCTGGCCGACTATTCCAATAGGATTAGCGGACAACTCTTACAGTATGCCCAAAGTCTGCGAACCCGAACATTTACTTCTCAAACCAGGCCTCGGCTTGTGGGAGCCTTAGTTCAAAAAACCAGAGAGAGGAGAAGGCATCCCCAAAGGTAGCTGTTGAATAAAATCTTTACAAATTGTAACCTTCTGTTATTAGTGATATTCTTTGTTCTACCACCAGCAGCAGTACTCGTGACACCGACACGACTACCGGGTGTCGAAGTCGCGACCTTCCGCGTGTAAAGCGCGTGACCTCTGCATTGTCGCTAATGGCAGCTATAAATCCGACCTTTCGCCACGATGACGGACGCCACGGAGGGATTATACCGCATTGCAAATGGCCGACCTTGTCAGCGCACGAATTAATTCCCTTCTAACTGATTTCAGCGATTTATTTTGCTTGCTTTAACGAGGAAAACATTTGTAAGTGTAATCACTCGACTCCAATGCCTCGAAGAAAATAAACTACACGCTCGGAAAATACATCTATATCTATAATGGCTTGTTGAAAATCTGTTTACCCATCATTCCCTGTAAATATTTTGTAAATAAATAACACGGCCAGAGAAATTGCTTGTATGTAAAGTGTCATTTATTATTTTAATATTCGTCCAGTTCTTCTACTAATAAACCATCAATACGCAGCCCATCAGCCTTTATTTAACAACGGTTTTCCTTCACCTAGAAATTAATTTATTTCGATATGAAAAGTGCCGCGATCGTTACGGTAGTGAATAAGAACAACTAATTGCAGACTAACCTTCCGATTAAATGGCTTCATTAATTGTCAGTTGCAACTTCAACCAGCATGTTTAATGAGAACCTGGATGGACACCTCTAGGACTATGTTTCCTCGGCTTGTGAGGCTGAGACTGAACATTGTGCTTGATAACTCGTGGCCTCTGGTAACTTGATTTTACCGTCTTTAAAAATAAAGTGTAGTGGGTTCCAAGGAAAGGAAAAAAATGGAGTGATTTTCTTTACTTTAGTGTAACAGGCCACATGAGGCTGATCAACGTGGTGGCAACTCCCCTTTAACAGCACAGGAGAGGATTGGAAAGGGGGGGACGCGGAAAGGTAGGGAAAAGTAGCCAAGGGGTTAACTAGGGCCCCAGGGGTGTACTTTAAGGATCCTACCCGGCAATTCGCCCAAAAGTGTGTAGGAAAACCCCGTGAAAAAACTACATCCAATCAGGGCTCATTATTTATATCTCGGTATATTTAAGCGCGTGGACAGATTGGAACAAAAATTGGTACACATATTCTTCAAAATTCAAGGAACGGTAATGTTGGAGGGGGGGTAAGGGGTGAGAAACCCCTAGCATAAATATAGAAAGAAATATAATTGAAAAACTTTTTTTTTAGGGTAACAGGCCACATGAGGCTGATCCACATGGTGGCAACTCCCCTCTTATAGCATAGGAAGGGATCTGAAAGGGGGGATGCAGAAGGCTAGAGGAAGGTAGCCAAGGGTTAACCAGGGACCCCCGGGCTATAGTTTGAGGATCCTACCCGGCATTCGCCTAAAAATGATGCAAAACAAAGCCCTAGAAAACCTGTATCAGGTAGGTCGGCCAGTAAGTACTTGTCTCACGCCCTTCCGAGAGACGGGAGAAGGGTTCGCTGTGGGGACGCAGCAATCCCTTCACCAATATAGGAGACAGCTGGCCGACTGTACCAACCAGAGCGAATTACTCTAACCGTATGCCCAAGTTCTGCGACCCCGGAACATGCGCCCCTTGTGGAAACCTTACGTCAATAAAGAAGAGAGGAAGAGGCATCCCCCACAGGTAGCCCTTTCCTTCGCTCGAGAAAGGTTCTGCCTGCGAGAGAACAGCTCTCACAATCTGAGGATTAAGTAGATTGAACAAATTGCGAGTATAATGTGGCATATTACGGATATAGGAAGTATTAATATTAATCACACGCAATGCTCGTTGACAGGAAACTCAGTTGTGGGTAACGCAGACGCGGGGGTTGTCGCCGTTGGCCAGCGGCCATGACAGTTTACGCAACAAAGATCCGCAGAAGAATGCGTGTCGTCGGAATCTTAATCTGACACCCACAAGAATATCTCGTTACTTGTGGCCGCTGGACCAGGGCCATGCACGTCAGTGGCCGGGTTTCGTCAACACTCGGATCCGTATTTATTTCCGAAGTGAACCTTGACCCTTCGCAAGTGTTTCGTAACTCCTCAGGCGCCGCCGACCTTCCCCAGAGCTTCCATTGTCAGGTTAAGCGTGGTTTATCCTTCAAACATTCTCTCCCACTCAAATAAGACGACAGCAAAATTGTTTAGCACCTCCGAGAAAACCTTCCCATTTGGAAATTACATTTAAAAACCTCCGTTACGATGACCATGAAGTGCACGGACTTGCTATAAATTAAACACAATTCTCATTAGAAACGTGATACAACTCATAGATTTCTCATGTAACGTTAAGAAGCCTTCAGCTAAATACATAGGACTGGTCAATCGGATAAACCGGCAATCACGAAATACGAATGACGTCTTTGGTGCGTACCATGTGTAAAATATCAAGCAAAGGCTTAATTAAAAAAAATTCTTGCACCGATGCTTCAGGTTGCGCTTAAAAATAATTTATTTTTTATTTTTTAAATAAATATATGACCTGTGGTTTGTAACATTCACTTGTTAATAAGAAAGACAGTCAAATACAGATAAAAAAGAAACAACCACACAACAACGTTTCTGGGATCCTTGTTACTTTCGTCAGGTGCTAAGAAAACAGCCTAGAGTGACAGAATTGCACTAGTCAGTTGACGAAACTCAATTATATTTTGCTCACTTACGGCTTTAATATATATATATATATATACATACATAAAGACACACATACACGGCCTTGAGTCACAAAATTCTAATGTTTATTAACCAAAAATAATTTTTTCAACGTTTCGACCTCTTTTGGACATCATATGAAATACAAAAAGATTAAATATATCTAGCCTGAAGAGGTCCTTAATGAGGACGAAACGACGTAAAATTTATATATATATATATATATATATATTGTAATAAACAAAAATTATTATTTATTAAATCGCCCCACGTTGGGCGCCAAAATGTAATATACAACTTTTTATTTATTTAATTAAATAGATGAATTTAAAGTGATTCCGTCCCACGTTGGGTGCCAAAATGTAATAAACCAAATTTATTATTTATTAAATCCATCCACGTTGAGGACGACATTTATATAATAATAAAGTCAACCACTAATTAATAATTAAAATCATTTGTTTATTACATAAATAGCATTCTCAACGTGGGCCGATTTAATAAATAATAAATTTGGTTTATTACAATATATACATATATATATATATATATATATATATATATATATATATATATTCTAGTTTCAAACTCGAGGCTCTTCCTAGCACCTGAAGAAAGGAACAACGCACCCAGAAACGTTTTTGTGTGGTATTTATATGACTTATTTTCTTTTCCATGTATGACGGCAATCGATGTAAGATTTTTCTACTGGAAACCCCGTCGAACGCAATTTGAAGATGAATTAAAACACTTTATTATTTCTTCAATTACCAATTACTGACCTATTAATATCTTTAACGTAGTTTTAAATCATTTATATATTTTTTTGGTAAAGTCTGTTAGGTTTCAAAACGTCGAATTGTAGGACATTCTTTAAATTTGTATCTAAAGACCAAAAAGAATTATCTTAAATTATAATTAATGCAGTACAAACCCTAGAAAACCTGCATGAGGTACGTCGGGCAGTAGGTACTTGTGCCACACCCTTCCGAGAGACGGGAGAATGGGTTCGCAATGTTTGTATTTTTAACTGTGTATTTGTGATAATTAATCTTACATTGTGACGTGTCCTGTTTCCTCGACCTGCGACTGATGGAGTGAATAGTAAATCCGTCTTTGTTATTATTAATAATCGTCAATGTGTTGGCGTTCTGCGGCTTCCTTCAAGCTGCAGGTTACTGATGGCCACTCTCATTCTTCTAATTAGTGGAGACCGCCCTTTAATCATTCCGGCCGTGGAAACAGAACAGCAGCTGCAATCCTGGGTGTAACTTTCCAAAATGCTGCTTTTCCCAGACATTTCCAATAAATTATCCGCAAAGTCGGCAATTTGTCTTAACATGTACGCATGTAAATAACGAAACGTCGGAGATAACCACGGGAAACGCACATAAATTCACTAACAATTCCCGGCATTTATAAAAAATGATATAAATTATTAAATTGCTGCGTCCTGTTCAACGACACTTTTCCTTGTCTTACAACAAATAATTACTTCACATTTAATTTCTTCCACATTCCCCAGCGTGCGTTTTTTTCTGTATTTTTTAATCTAAAACGGATTAAAACCCACGGGCCCGTCCAATTAATATCAACGATAAGGACCTCACACGCAATAAACACTCAAAACTAAATAAATTTTAGGGGATATATTTACATTAAGATATTAACGATCTATTCAGACGTTTTAAATATTTTCTCTTACACTTTAACGCGGTTTCGGAACTTTTTTCCCCCTGTAGTTTCATCAGGCTTCAGTAACGTTGTTATGTTATTTATTTATTTAGACAATTTAGCTTTCACCAGAAACAATAACTTTGAATACATTCACCCTCCTCGTCTCCTTAACTGCTGCAGGTAACTCAACATATATAATCCTAACCTCCAGTCAAACATCGAGTTCTCAGATTTTTATGATTAATAAAAAAAATTTATATTATGACATTAATTTTGTTTTTATAAAAAAAATAGGCACTCTTGCACATGACAGTTCAATAAATAAAAACAACCCCATCTTACTGAATAATTAATACGGTAACAATTTTGTGTTCACACAAATGACTTTTTTGGGGGGTAACAGGCTACATGAGGGCAATCCACATGGAGGCACCTCCCCTTTAATAGCATAGGAAAGGGTTTTGAAAGGGCGGGGATGCGGAAAGGTAGAGGAAGGTAGCCAAGGGTTAACTAGAACCCCCCGGGCTGTAGTTTAAGGATCCTACCCGACAATTCGCCTAAAAGTGATGCACGACAAAGCCTATAAAACCTGCATCACGTAGGTCGGGCTCTTGGGTACTTGTCCCACGTCCTTCCCTGGGTAGCGGGAGAGGAGGGTTTGCTGTGGGGGTCGCAGCATTCCCTTCTCCGTGCCTCGATCAGTTTAGAAGGAGGCAGCTGGCCGACTGTTCCAATGGGAACAACGAACAACTCTTACCGAATGGCCAAGCTGTGTGACCCCCCCCCCCCGGAACATACACCTCTCAAAACAGGCCTCGGCATGTGGGAACCTTAGTTCAAAAACGGAAAGAGGAAGAGGAGGGTTGCCCAAACGTAGCCCCTTCCTGTCTCTCCTACAAATATGAAATAAATTAGGTTCGTATTTACTTTATAACATATACTATTACAGTGCAAGAATGTTGAACAGTTTATCTTATTCTATATTTAAAAGATGACATTAGGAGAATCAGAAGAAAAAAATACTAGAAATGATTGTTATTTGAATTATTGTAACCTCTTTGAGATAAGTAACTAAGTGATTATAAATAATATTTTAATTTTAAAGAAAATTAAGTTCATTTCCTTATTGATAACGAAACGTCGTTAAAGTGTTAAATAAAATGTCTGAAATTAACGGTAATAATAAAACAGGCTAAAATAAACATATTTATATATTTTTTTGTCTCTCAATAAATCAAAAAGCAACGTGTATGTAAAAACCTTAAATATACTGTAAGAGATTTTTTTTTAAAAAAAAGAAACTTTAATTTTTAAGTGCTTGATGTGCAGTTTTAGTCATAATAAGTTTTAATTTTTTCAGGAAACGGGAAAATAATGATTTATTTTATTTTTAATTCATTCTGAAATAAAAGCCTATTTTTTTCTAAAATTATATTTAAATATTATTATTCCTTGTCCGGAATGTTATGCTCATGTTTCACATACAGGTTTAGGAATGCACCTTATACGGTATTGTAATCCAGAAGCTTCAAATAGGATGAGGTTCGCTTTGACGTGATACGAGACACGACGGTTCACAGGTTGGTACCAAATACTGTATGTAAATGTAAAGGTGTATTTACGAGGGTCAACAACTGTAGGAGTCGTCAATAAAAGAAAGGGCAGGTAAATTTAAATGGTGTTGCATTGTCAGGAACTAAACGTTATTCCAATTCAATCGGAGCAGCAAAAAAATTCAATTTAAATATTATATTAGAAGAGTCAGAAGAAGAAACATATACTGTGGAGGTGTGATCTGAAACGTTGTGTGTGTGAGAGAGACAAAATAAATACCGTAGTAACATAAGAGCACCGCACTGAAACGTCGATAAAGTGTTAAATAAAATGTTTTCAATAAGCCAGTATAGTTGTTTTAATATATAATACTAATAAAACATACGTAAAGAAAGATATTATTTGAATAATGTTTGTAACAGAACAACAACTTGAGCTACATGTGACGTTTTAATGTCTTAACATACAAGTTCGTCGTATTCTTATTAATTTATATTTGGATGTGACTGTTATTTAGTGACAAAGCGCTAGGACGGTTAGTAACAGAATAACTAACAATTTATGCTCATTTATTCCATCATTTGTACTTGTTTTTCTTTCCTTAACATCTTAATGGTTTTTTTTTAGCGCAAGGGACGGCTGAAGGAGGTTTTACAAATGGCTTCGTGTAATTGCACTGGTATATATATATATATCACGAGATTATCTCAGAGACACGTAGACGTAATATTCCACACCTCGAGTGCAGCGCCAATGGCATTACGTTTTTATTTCGACCAAATTTATCTTTGTAGAGTGCAGCCGCAGGATCTGGATGCATTCGCGGATTAAACGATTACGGGCGATTATTCAAATTGCAGGCTATGTGTTAAGCCTCAAGACTGCGTTGGCTCTTTCCTGCTCCACAGATTCTGCAATGTTTCAACTTTAAAGTCACTTTAATAATATTTAACATTATAAACAAATATATATAGTCGTTTTCTCCTTAGATACTTCGTTAATCTCTACTTTGAGATATCTTTCCACCTTTCTTACTTTCAGAGCCAGTATAATATTTATTCTTTAACTTTTTCAAAATCAACCGTTAATTAATAAGATGTATAGTTGAAATAATGTCCCTAATACTTTATAAAATATTATATTAGTTTACTGTATTTTATTTTATTGTAACATCCTTCATTTAATTGGTAATTTGTATAGATTAAATAAATACACACGCACACACACACACACGGACTTGAGTCACAAAATTATAATGTTTATTAACAACGAGTTCTTGAGCAATATCTTAACAAATTAATTTTTTATTTATCCAACTACGGAATATCAGACTTGTTTGAGTATAAAAAAAATCAAAATTTGACGTCAAGTCGACATTTTATTAATTTTGTCGCATATTCCATTTATTTAATTGAAAAAATTATAATTCACCAAACAAAAAAATAATATCGAAGTACAAGTAGAATAGTAGCATAATTTTAATTAATAAATAATTTCTTCCTTGATTTTTAATTTTTTAAAGTCTTATTAAATTGAACCATGAGGTGTTTAATATCCCACATATGCAAGTAAACATTGCCTCAGGTTAATCAAACATTTTACTACCTTAGGACTCCATATTGTAAAGTGTTTAATTTACCTCATATGGAGTGGTCCTTGTGGTTCGGTCCAGGCCAATGTCGGTCTCTGAAGATACCCAGAGTTTTTAACGAAGCACGAGAAAAAAACCCACCTGGATTAAAGTTAGAGAAAAAATTAGTCTTTTAGAATTAATAATACGAATTAACTGTATAAATATAATTGATCTTATGAACACAGTGACAATAGGATTATATACGGTGTAAACAACTCACAAATATAAGTTGTCCTGGGTGATGTAGTGTGAGGTGAAAAGACTAAGTCTTAAGGAATTTGGATTAATTAATGGATGGTCATAATTGCATAAACCAGTCAGAAAAATATTATAATTATGTTTGAACATGTTAATAAAATATTATTATTTGTTCTAATTTTTATTAAATAATTTTCCTTTAACCAGACAAATGTTATTCAAGTTATTCATTAAAACATGTTTTATAAAATATTATTAATATGTTAGAATTTTTATTAAAAAATATTTCTGATATATTTATGACCAAACAATTATTTTTATATTATTTTGGAGACAAATACCACATATTTTTTCTACTATTTTATTCAGACCTTTAAATATTTCCATATTCCAGCCAAAATTTGTCAGAAATATATTTTGATAAATAAAGTTTTGTGTAAAACGTTGTGACTGAATGTGACAGCGTCACGACGGCGTACGCAGTGCAGTATTTCCTTTAGTTTTTAGAGGGGGCACGAACCCTGCAAGTGCAGCGAGTCTCCCCGCACTGCGTCAGAGGCTTTCATGTTACCTCGTAGCCGTATTAATGCAACACAAACACACAAAACAAAGAAGAAGAAAAAGAAGACGACAGTGGTCCACGAAATGGGGTTCTAATTAAAGAAACGATAAATTAGAGAGCAAACACTTGAGCAGCCAACGGCAGATAACGTCCCGAGCTTCCTTATTTCTCTTCACTTTCACGCTGCAAGATTTATGTGGGCCACGCCCCTTGGGACATTCTAGGGCGACCACCCCTCTCCTCGCTCATTACGTCCGTGACGGCAATATATCAAGTTATCACACATGAATCTTCGCGGATGCAGGCCACTTCGATTTCGTATTGATTGAGGTTGTAGAGCTTCTGCGTTGCCTTATCATCTTCAACCTCAATCAATAACAAGCGTTAGAAAACCTAAAATTTACCCCCTACCCCCCCACCCTCCCTAAAAAATCTGAAAACACTTAACTGCAAGTAAATTGACCAATAATTGAGAAATTCCACATTTGAACGTGGTATTTTCAAAATATATGAAAAACAGAAATAATTTCGGGTAAAACCGAAAAAATTTGGAGCCTAACCTGACATAATGATGTATGACAGTAGTCATGTTACACATCTGCAATTTTATAACCTATATATATATATATATATACAGGAGAAAACCAATATTATTCTCTTTCCGACAATCACCTTTTACACAGCGTAAAACACAACTAATAACAATTATAATAAACATATGACGTTTTTAAAAAATAAATCTTAAAAACCCCATATTATTATAAATTTTTTTGAAAATGTAATTACAACATAACGTTTTATCCGTGATTGGGACCTCTTCTTGGGTACAATTATCCAGAAATAGTAAGAAAATAAAGTCTTATTTTTAATTCAATTACCTGTAAGAACAATTCACTTTTTTTAGGGTACCAGGCTACTTGATGGTAATCCACGCGGTTGCAACTCCCCTTTAATAGCATAGGAAGGGGGATGCGGAAGGGTAGAGGAAGGTAGCCAAGGGTTAACTGGGGCCCTTGCGCCATGGTTTAAGGATCCTACCCCGCAGCAATTCGCCTAAAAGTGATGCAGGAAAAATCCCAGAAAAACCTGCATCAGGTAGGTCGGGCATTGGGTACTTGTCCCACGCTCTTTCGATGGCGGGAGAGGAGTTTGATCAGTGTAACCAGTAATATTCGTGCAACTTACTAGTGTCAACTACGATTACATGAAACTTACTTGTTATTCACAAACATTATCTAAGTTGTAAATTTAAGTGCAAGTCACGTAGTATTTTAAATATTATATATATATATAAATTGTTAATATTACTATTGATTAAACCCTTATTTTAATAGTCACATAATTTTCTTTAATGTTAATTACATTACAATGTCATGATATTAAATCGTCTGGAGCTTTCGGTTTTTAGGAACCACATTCATCTGTAAGAACAGTCAAATTATTAAGTACATTATGTGCATACCATATATTCATATGTTACGTCACAGAGATTTTGCAGAGGAATGTGATTAGTAAAAACCGAAAGCTCCTGACGATTTAATATCATGACATTGTAATAAAATTAATTATTTTTATATGTGACTGTATTCAAAATAAGGGTTTAATCAATCATAATATTATATACATATTCCTTTGGTAATATATTAGAAAATATTGTTACTTAATTTTATTTATTTCCTCCGTCGTCTTAAAGACGCCAAACATACCTCGTTATTTAATAAAAAGAACGGTAATACAATCGGGAAGAACATTTATTGATAATAAAGTATTCCTGCTACAGACACAAACATCTTACACAAGTTCACACTCACCGACTTCTCGTAGAATATTTTTTCTCCCTACTAAAACTCGTACCGAATTACAAATTTAGTTTGACGTGTGTGTGTGTGTGTGTGTGTGTGTGTGTGTATAATAACGTAGTTGCAACGTACGTATTTGGAAGTTGTCTGGATAACAGAAATGGCTGTCTGCAGTCAGATAAATGGCAGCCGATTGTCGCGCAATGGCGCCTAATGAAGGCATCGCATCGCATCGGCCCAGCTGCTTGCGCGTATCTCCGCATCTGCCCCCGCATAGGAGTAATGGAACAACTTGCTACATCTGTAAATTACTTTCTTTTTTAAAAACACACACAGACACACGAAAAAATTGAAAAATATTCCATTACAAGTGGTAGCAGTAATGTTAGTACGAGCGTGAGGATCTTGCACTTGGTCACAGCTACAAAAATAAATACGTATAATGCAATTAAATAAAATCTAAAATTTAGTAAAATAAAACTGCATGAAAGTGTTCTTGAGACGTCCCTGAAACTAAACTCTTCTCACAGACTCTAAAAACCGCACATAGAATATTTTAATTTAATTAACTACTTAACGCTGCGCTTCACTTTAATTTGCATTTTTTATTCGCTATGTTGAGATTTTAATTTTTTTTTGGAGGGGGACGGGGGGGGGCAGTTGCGTTAACTTCACTTCGTATCATCACATGTCGTAACTTACTCAAGGTCTCGGGGCGAAGACGAATTTTAAACAAAGAGTAAGCAGCATGGGAAGAGACGTTTACGTGTTCATAAAAGCTTATGGAAAACAGAAAGTTCAGGCAAATCCTTCAAGATTTTCCACAGCAGTCTGGTTCATGTTAGAGGATTTGTGTTACATATGTAAGAATTACCAATGATATTAGTGTAAGTGGTGCTATTAATCCGTAATCCACAAGTCAATACCTTTTTCTTTTTTTTACTTTCCTCTAACAAATCCCAAGTCTCAACCTCGAATAAGGGTGGGGGGGGGGGGCACAAAGTTGAAAAGTTATAAATACAAATATGACTATTCATTGGAACCTGTTGAGTTCATCCTTTACAGCTGTGGTACACGTTATTTATAAAACGTGGAGAGAAATTAATTTCTGATAATGAAGCATTTATTTATTTATTTTTTGGTCCGTACACAAATTCCCCCCCCCCCCGTCCCCCTTCATATAAGGAAAAATATTCAATATATAGATTATACTTCAATCTTCTGACTTGTCAAAAAATTTATAATGCACCAAACAAAAAAATAATATCCAAGTGTAAGTTGTGTCGCTCAAGGCTTCTTCTTAGCACCCTAAAGAAAGGAACAAATATCCCAGAAACATTGTTGTGTGGTATTTATATTACCCCCTTTTTTGGCTTAATTGGCTGTCTTCCTTATTCATTATTTTCTATCAGACGTGAATATTTTCATTTTAAAATTTAATATTTGTATAAACATATCAACATAAATTTTCCTTCCTAGTAGTTTTATATATTTTCCTTCTTTTAAGAGCTCGTACAAAACCCGTATTTAATAACACTGATACAGTTATCCTCGTCGCTGTTTGTTCGGTTGAAACTCACGACTACGTGTCCCCCTGTGAATCATCACGACTACACTAACACGTTGAAAATGCATAATAATGATAATAAGTCACATTAGGATAATACGTAGAATAACATTCGGTATTAACCTGCTATTTATTGTAATTAAAGAGGCAATTAGTCAGAATAAAATGAGTTTAATCGATATGAAAAACAAAAAAAATACAACGTTTCCTCTCGTATTTGACACTTCCTCATGTCATAAATAAATAAAATTATATGAACGAGTTCTTGAGCAATATCTTAACACATTAATTTTTTATTTATCCAACTACGGAATATCAGACTTGTTTGAGTATAAAAAAATCAAAATTTGACGTCAAGTCGATATTTTATTAATTTTGTCGGATATTCCATTTATTTAATTGAAAAAATAATAATTCACCAAACAAAAAAATAATATCGAAGTACAAGTAGAATAGTAGCAAATTTTTAATTAATAAAGAGTTTCTTCCTTGATTTTTTAATTTTTTAAAGTCTTATAAAATTGAACCATGAGGTGTTTAATATCCCACATATGCAAGTAAACATTGCCTCAGGTTAATCAAACATTTTACTACCTTAGGACTCCATATTGTAAAGTGTTTAATTTACCTCATATGCAGTGGTCCTTGTGGTTCGTCCCAGGCCAATGTCGGTCTCTGAAGATGCCCGGAGGTTTTGAACGAAGCACGAGAAGAAAAAAACCCACCTAGAATAATGTTAGAAAAAAAATATTAGTCTTTTAGAATTAATAATATGAATTAACTGTATAAATATAATTGATCTTATGAACACAGTGACAATAGGATTATATACGGTGTAAACGTATAAGTTGTCCTGGTCTTAAGAACTTTGGATTAATTAATGGATGGTCGTAAATAAATAAACCAGTCAGAAAAATATTATAATTATGTTTGAACATGTAAATAAAATATTACTATTATTTGTTCTAATTTTTATTAAATAATTTTCCTTTATTCTGACAAATGTTATTCAAGTTATTCATTAAAACATGATTTATAAATATTATTTTTATGTTACACCTTTTATTGAAATTTATTTCTGATAAATTTATGACCAAAATATTATTTAATACAGTTTATTTTATATTATTTTGGAGATAAATCCCACATATTTTTTCTACTATTTTCTGGGGGAAGAAGGCAGTACCTTGTAGGAGAGACAGGAAGGGGCTACCTTTGGGGATGCCTTTTCCTCTCCGTTTTTGAACTAAGTTTCCCAGAAGCCGAGGCACCTCGGCCTGTTCTGAGAGGTGTATGTTCCGGTGGTCACAGACCTTGGGCATACGGTAAGAGTTGTCAGCTGTTCCTATTGGAACAGTCGGCCAGCTGCCTCCTAAACTAGTCAAGGCACGACGAGAGGGAAAGCTGCGTCCCCACAGCTAACTCCTCTCCCGCCATCCAGGGAAGGGCGTAGGACAAGTACCAAATTCCCGACCTGCCTGATGCAGGTTTTTCTAGGATTTTTCCCTGCATCAATTTTAGGCGAATTGCCGGGTAGGATCCTTAAACCATACTCCGGGGTCCCGTAGTTAACCCTTGGCTACCTTCCTCTACCCTTCCGCATCTCTTCCTTTCAAATCCCTTCCTATGCTATTAAAGGGGAGTTGCCACTATGTGGATTACCCTCATGTAGCCTGGCTACACCTTAAAAAAATCTCCTTTTTTCTTTAGACCTTTAAATATTTCCATATTGCAGCCAAAACTTGTCAGAGATATGTTTTGATAATAATTATTGCATATTAATAATATATTTATTTTTTATCGGAATAATTTGGCTCCTTTATTGATTTTACAGTTGAATGAAGTCAGACCAACTTAACGTCACTGCAATGCCAATGTTCTGTCACCACCTGCGTCATCTTCAGAACAGATCTCAATACAGTTACAATCTTGGGAAAATTAATTATTTTTTGAATGTATGGTCTATTAGCGACAGTAATTGTTACTTTCCATGGAACTGATTGTTACCGTGATTAATTCACAACTCGTAATACAGTTCCCTTAAGTGTAATGCAACGTCACTCAGCTACAAATCTAATGAGATGTAATGAGTATTTGGAGTAAATTCTTAAAGACCTCACGAGCCTTCGCCGCACTGCAGACTCACTGGAAGCAATTGTAGAAGTTTCGTCTGTAAATACTTTTGATTTATAATTTTGGACATGGCGACGTAAATTACAACAACTTGCCGCATTTACGTGAACGTTTCTAGTAATAATTCTAGCGTAATGGAACGAGAAAAGAGGTTTTAATGTGAGATAATCCTCAGCCGAGGAACTGGACACATTCACCAGCAGCATAGAAAATTTAAATTTATTACTGCAATATGTTCGAGTAAGAAGACAGCCTCTACATACGGGGCGGCGCACTTGTCCATTTTACACCAGTAATAAAAAAAAATACACCACACAAAACAAGTCTGGAGTTTCGATACAATTCTCTGAACATTGTAATTGGCAACAAGAAGAAACTTATATTGTAAATGGTAAAAAAACCTTCACATATAAATATAAATTAAGGATTTAAAATTGTACGGGTTAATTTAATCCTATTCACATGTATAACTATTGAGTAAAACAGTAGATGTGTGCATGATATTTTGCATACTCGAAGGTTAATTTGCCGACGCGGTCCAACGTGACTCTCCTGTTATTTACTTTCTCAACTCGACTGACAGGTCGTGTTGTTTAATCTTCCACAACTTCACTATCGATATATTCAAGTATATCGATTGGAGACAAATAATTGAAAATATTTCAACTTAAATTCAAATTGACACAATATCCAGAATCTTATCAATACTTCGCCTTCAAACCATGTTAAAATTTCTCAACTCCAGTTCGGTTCCGATGTTGTGTGTTTTTGTGTGTGTGGGTTGGAAAATTTAACTAAAATAAAATTGAGCTTCAACTGAGCATTTTGTATGTATTTCACAAGATACAATATTGATAATAATAGGGGGCGAAGGATTTGTGTACATAATACGCTGACAATTTGAAGAGAATACAACAAAAATTAAATTTCAAACTTGTTTCTCAAAGTATATCTACGTCATTATCTTCATATTTTTTTAGGTGTTGCCAGGCTACATGAGGGTAATCCACATACTGGCAACTCCCTTCTTATAGCATAGGCAAGGAACTGAAAGGGGGGGATGCGGAAGGGTAGAGGAAGGTAGCCAAGGGTAACTAGGGCCCCCGGTCTATGGTTTAAGGATCCTATCTTGCAATTCGCCTCAATGTGATGGAGGGAAAATCCTAGAAAACCTGCATCAGGTAGGTCTGGGCATTGGGAACTTGTCCCACGTCCTTCCCTGGATGGCGACAGAGAGGGCTTTGCTGTGGGGACGCAGCTTTACCCTCGCCGTGCCTTGACCGTTTTAGCAGGCAGCTGGCCGACTATTCTAATAGCAATAGCGGTCAACTCTTACTGTATGCCCAAGGTCTGCGACCCCTCTCGAAACAGGCCTGGGCATGTGGGAACCTTAGTTCAAAAAACTAGTGAGAGGAGAAGGCATCCCCAAAGGTAGCCTATTCCAGAGCTCTCTGGGAAGGTTCACCTGACAGAAAATTCTCTCGCAGGTTTCCGTCTTCGTAAATAGGTATATCTGTATATTATAGTCGTAGTACCCAATGCCCGACCTACCTGATGCAGGTTTTTCTAGGGTTTCCCTGCATTTCTTTAGGCGAATGCCGAGTAGGATACTTAAAATATAGCCCTAGTTAACCATTGGCTACCTTCCTCTACTCTTCCGCATCCTCCCTTTCAAATCCCTTCCTATGCTATTAAAGGGGAGTTGGACAACGTGGATTAGCCTCATGTAGCCTGTTGCCCTAAAACAAATAGTCGTGATTTCAACGTACATTCTTAGTGTAGGAAAACGACGGTTCTTCACGTTGCTGTAGGACCGTTGTACTTGAAATTGATGAAAAGGTCTGTATGTAATGATTTATGATTTCACCTTTCGTATACACACACACACACAGGTGATTCTGACACAAAGTGGTCGAAAGTTCCTGTAATAATAATAATAACTAGTTGTCTAACTGCTGAGGATGCACTGTACTTGTTCCCTACATTCCAGAGACTGTGCCGTAGAGACTCGCTTATTCCGTCGCAGCTGTGTTCCTATGCCAATTGCCTCATCAGTTGTGCAGAGGAATGCTGCAGGTGCTTACTGCACCGTCGCTAATTGCCCCGTTGGCCCTTCTACAGCAATTTTCATTTGTGTTTTTTATACGAAAAAAAAACGTATAAGAAATAAAGTTACAATTTTTTTTATTTTAAATAAAAATCAGGACTGGTAAATAATAAAAATTAATTGAAAATAATGAACACGCACTTGTGACTATTTAAGAAAAAGCAGCAATGATTTATATCGCATGCGCAGAAGCCTAATTAGACACACGCTGCTTGCAAAGTGTTGTTTTCCTCACACACTCCTACACACACACATCGACGTAATTGTGGTTCATGAAAATGTCTGTCTGTGTGCGCTCCTAAACCATTGGGATGAAACCTTTCGTGAAGTTGTTGTGGTTTTTGTCGGCCTTTCCAAGCGTTAGGCGACTCTCAAGGGCTGAACGGGGATGAAATTTTTTTTAAACAACATGCTGAAACACGGCTGATATAATATAATTTTCGGGGGGGGGGGTGGATGTGATTAATAGTTTATATCCTTAGCTCAAACTAATCCCAAGTCTACGCCTGAAGGAAGTAACAAAGTTTGCAGAACCCTTGTGTGGTATTTACTTTCATCAGCCTATTTCCTATTACTTCATTTTATATGTAATTTATCTATTGTAAATTTGTGACGAATCCTATTTCCTCATTACAGGGCTACTAAATCCATCTGTCTGATCGTTTTTGCTATTTCTTTATGGTTTTTTTTAATTATGAAGTAATGCAAACGTTTTTATATATCTTTTACTTCATTTATTTGAGAAAATCCACAATTATACGATACACCGAGACTCTAATATTTTTATATATGTCTGTTTTTTTTGCTGATCTTCCAGTAACCCACAGAGCATTTGACGTCTTATTACTTCCATTTATTATCTAAATGAACCCCTATATATATTTTGTACAGATTTATTAATCTCAAAACTGAGCAGTGCAGTTGTGTCGCTCTAGGCTCTCCTCAGCACCTCAAGAAAGGATCTCAGAAACTTCTTTTGACTGTATTTGTCTATCTTTGTTATTATTAATTTTTTAAGACCTACATTTTTCTTTCCTTTATTTTTAATAATTTTTTTTTATTTGACTAAAAAAATGCCATCAAAATGAATAATTATTATTTATTCAATATTTATATCAAACACATATTAAAATTGTTTATTAATTTAATATTAAACTTTTGATTCTAGTCTTAGTTCGGGATAGAGGACGTTTTCGCTTGAAAAGGAAGTGACGACCGTAATAATTAATATAATGGCAACATCCTTGTTATCTCGCTTCATTTGAAATCTTCTCAAGAGTCCATAACTAGTGGAGTATGTGTGTACATGTGATTTGTCATACGAAGGCTTCACCTAACCTCCAGAGATATTAATGTCTCTGTGATTTTCTCTCTATTCGGCTATCTTTATTACTAATTTTGAATAATTACTCCGTAATAGATAGTTCCTTAAACTCAGAGAATCAAGCTAATTAGCAAGGTAATTACGAGCACGAAGGCAATCACTTGAACAGGATAGTCACAACAGTGTACAGGGGCCCCCGAAGGTTACACGCTGTAAGAGGTCAGACCGAGGAGGAGCTGTCTACCGAAACAAAGACGTCTTGACATTGAGATGCGTGACTCTAAGCCGAGTGTATCTACTCGCGCGTGTTTTTAAATGCCTTTGGAAAAAAATAATAAAGCCGTTGCGTAACATGTGAAGCGGCTGAGCCGAGGGAAATAAGAAGAGTTGGGCCCCGGCCGTCGGAGCATTTTAAGATGCAAATTGGCTACCGAGGCGAAGTCGTGCATTCTTCATCGCAGACGCATTATCCCGTAATTAGCGAGAGGGTGACACTGGCCCCCTGGGATCTAATGACAAGATGCGCCAAAGCGGACAAAACACTGCCGCGACGCGCTTCTTCTCGACGATAATTGCCGCTTTCACCTTGAATTTTTACTTCCACGCTACCACTACTTTATTTTTTGTCCGCGTCGTCGAGCAGTTACGAGTGATCAGTAACGACTCGTGGTCGATTTCTGCGTTATTATCGTCGACAGATGGCAAATAATAATAACCAAAATGGAGGTTCGTCGGATGTCTACACGACTTCTGACCTTCTCGTCGGGCCATAAAATTTGGATAATGTTCTTCCTACGCATAACTGCAACAAATTATACTTTAAACTGATTTGTTTTACATCACTCAGGGCCAATAAAGTGTACAATAAAACCACCGTCTGTTTCTTAACGGGGCCAAAGAGTAACAAACATATTGCAACTGTCTCAAGATGGCGAACATTGCCACGAAGTCAATAAACAGTTCTCGGAATTCACACGGGTTTTGCATATTTATATTTACACGCAACGTTTCGACGACTGAAAGCTCTGTCGTCATCTTCTAGTTCTTTCACTCGTCGAAACGTTGCGTGTAAATATAAATATGCAAAAACGCGTGTGAATTCCGAGAACTATTTATTAAAACAACTTCACCGGGAAAGACTTCAATCTTTGATTGCCACGAACTGATTTTTATGTCGAGTAAAATATTATATTGTAACACTCGCAGTTTATTGAAGTAACACTGTATGCGTTTACTTACTTTTAATTTTTTATTCCAGGATTAATCCACAGACACACGGACACACATTCACTCGAATGAACCTTCATCCTCGCCATTTAAAAACAACAGCCGATCACAGTACAAAGATGACGATGCTGATGACAAACAACTTCCCAAAGAATATGCCAGTGTCAGAGACGTCGTCACCATCAACCTCAGAGATTATTACAAAGGCGACACACTCGCAGCTACAACAGTCATTTTCAGAATTTAGCTGTAGATGAATTGGGGAATTTGACGTTGAAGCCTATACTCTCGCAGGTAACCTGCGAGGGATTTTCTCTCGCAGGCAGAACCTTTTAGGAGAGATACGAAGGGGCTACCTTTGGGTATGCCTTTTCCTCTCCGTTTTTGAACTAAGGTTCCCACAAGCCGAGGCACCTCTGCCTGTTTTGAGAGGTGTATGTTCCGGGGTCGCAGACCTTGGACATACGGTAAGAGTTGTCCGCTATTCCCATTGGAATAGCCGGCCAGCTGCCTCCTAAACTGGTAGAGGCACGGAGAAGGGAATGCTGCGTCCCCACAACAAACTCCTCTCCCGCTATCGGAAGGGCGTGGGACAAGTACCCAATGCCCGACCTACCCGATGCAGGTTTTTCTATGGTTTTCCCTGCATTTCTTTAGGCTCCTTAAAATATAGCCCGGGGGCCCCTAGTTAACCCTTGACTACCTTCCTCTACCCTTCCGCATCTCCCCTTTCGAATCCCTTCCTATGCTATTAAAGGGGAGTTGCCAAATGTGGATCACCCTCATGTAGCCAGTTGCCCTAAAAAAAAAGAATTTGACGTCATCGAAGGTCTGGGACGGCTATTCTCTCGCAGGCAGTACCTACGAGGGTTGTTCTCTCGCTGGCAGAACCTTGTAGGAGATATTAGGTAGCCTTAAAGGCATATCGGCCTGAGCCTGCGAGAGGATTCTCTGTTACCCCGCAAAGAAAAGAGGAATTTTGGAAATATATAACCAAAAATATAAACATATTATTTGTCTTAGAGAACGACGGCTTTTCCGGGTGAAGCTGCTGTATACAAAATTCTCCCGAGGTCTCAATAACAACGTTTCGACAGCGAGTTCCGCCATCGTCATCAGATTAATTTTATTATTTGGATTTGTACACAACCCGATCAAGTCCTCGACTGCGCTATTAAGCGTCTAATATTCATTGAAACACGTAAACCCAAATTCTGACCGTCTCTCGATCAAATAAAACTTTTAATTGAAAAGCAGTTGATGGCACCGTGACGATGTTAAGGGAGCCGAGGACGCTGTGCAGTAACAGTAAGCCTGCACGAAGGAGCAGCTACTTGCTTATTCCGCGATCTTAACGCTCACGATTCCCTCCAAGTCCATCTTCGTCCTAGACTGGCCGATTAAGGAATAATTGCTGATTCATTCCCCCCCCCCCCTGCAAGGTCAGACTTCCTGATCGTAAGTGTGGCCCAGTACGTGATTAAAATATCAAACTACCGTCACAAATCTCTCTCTCTCTCTCTCGAGATGAAACTAATTTCGCGGCATAACACGACGGATCCGAGAAAGGTGCTGCGATAAACATTATATTTACACTTGACTGACTGACTCTTTGACGCTACGGTCCTTGGTCTTCTTCCAAAGGTCTCCATCTCATCATCTCCTTCCTCCACCTCTTTCAATCCAACGCTTTCTTGGTCTACCTCTGTATTTTTACTGTCTGGAGAAGGCTTCTCACATTCCAAGTCGCTATAACCAATCCATAACCAGTTCCTCGCTTGGGTCGTTTTTCGGTTTTATCCCATCCGGTTTACTCTTTTTCTTGCGGCTTCTCAACAATTTTTTTTTTTACGGGATAGGGGTGTCAGTCCCCTAACCTGGAGGACCAGGGTCTGGATCATCACCTTCGACCTGTCCGGCATGGGAGGCCCCTACCAGTAGTTAAGCTACCGCCGGCATAAGCTCTCAGGATCTTTTGACCACCACCACCACCACTACGACAAGGTAAATATACCATCGGTGAGGTATCTTTACATTTAACACATTTAAAAAGGGTTCCGAATTGTTAACTAAGAACATTAAAAATAAATATACGCGACGATAAATACATATCAAGAAGAGGTTTTGTATAAATAAGAGTCATTGGAATAAAATTACACGTTAAATAATTTTTCCAAAAAAAAATTGTAAAGCGTTTTGGTTGTATATTTTTTTTAAATTGAAAAAAAAATTACATTAGTTAGAAAGGGTTAACCCTTCACTTCTCTCCGTAGCAGAACCCTCGAACCTGAAGACAATTTTAAATGGCTCCGCTCCGGAGCCCTCGAGTGCACTCGCTCACGCTAAAGCAGCCAGCGGCTACTCACGATTTCTACCTTTGCTCAGAACCCCCCTTCACACCTCATTCAACACCAGCAAAACTCAACAAACTACCTTTTATTTTGTGTGCTACGTAGCTGCCAGCACAGGGCAGCGCACATCAAGCGGAATAAGCAGCAAAATAAATATAAATTATGACCACGATTTAGTAATTAAAATTCTTATGTTAAAGTAGCTTATATTTTCCGAATTAAAATAGTATCAGCACAAATTTGGGTAATATTAAAAACTAATAATAAGAAGGCTACCAAAATACTGTCAAAAGAAGTGAAGAAAGCAACAAGGATCCCAGAGAAACGTTGTTGTGTGGATATTTATATCATCACTTCTTTTTTTGGTCAGTATTTTGGTAGCTTTCTTATTATTAGTTTTTAATACTACCCAAATTGTGCTGATACTATTTTAATTTGGGAAAATATAAGCTACTCTAAGATAAGAATTTCAATTACTGAAACGTGGTCCTAATTTATTTTTATTTTGCTGCTTATTCCGCTTGATGGCACTGCCCTGTGCTGGCTCCTTTTGTAGCACACAAAATAAGATGTAGTTGAGTTTTGCTGGTGTTGAATGAGGAGTGAAGGGGAGGTTCAGAGCAAAGGCAGAAGTCGTGAGTAGCAGCTGGCTGCTTCAGCGGGAGCGGGTGCGCCGCAAAGGAAACCGGAAATTCACGCTGTTAAAACGCAATTGTTGCTGCATCACACGAGCACATTCAACTACCTTTGTTGCAGTAAATTGGTTTATTTTTCCGGACGTTGGAGTACGTGACTGTTGCAGAAGTCGACCTCTGGAGAATGCGGCCAGCATAACTTAACCTATTCCGAGCTCCTTCGCTACGCACCGCACTCCATCAATAACGATTGTTATTTATTTATTCGTGAGCCGACTTTGCTGACGGAAATGGAGAGACTCGCGCTAAAAGCCCCCGGGAGACTTGAAGTCCGCCAAACGCAAAGTGCACGGAGCCGTTGTCTTGCGACCAAGGCGATCTCACTCATTCGTGTTGTCCTTCGAATTCTTCTGATTGTCACAAGGGGAGATTTGTCTTTGCGGAAATGAAACGCTAACAAATCGAATTCTCTTCGTATTAATCGAGGTATCGATCAGCTTCAACGAGGCTCTTTGGCTCTGAGATGACTGCTAGAACGTCATGTCACATTCTGGCTCTTTGCGGCCACGACGGACACAAACGTCCAGGCCCATGCCGGAATCTTGTCCTGCGACCAAAACATCTTCTAAAAAACCATACTCGAGGATCCCTGGTCACGTTGTCCCAAGAGAACAGAGAATTATTTTACTGAATTACCTCAAGTATCATTATTTAACATTAATAATCCATTTATGAAGGTGTAACTCCTGATGCCTCCACAATGGCCGCTCCTACACCAATTCCTCATAGATGGAGAGTTGCAGAGAATTTAATTCATTTTCTGAGGCAGTTTCGTCTACAATTTAAGAAAATACACCTAAAGTCAAAGAGAAATACACGAGTTATCATTACTTGATTGAAATTGAAATCCATCAACCCCACTTTGGCACATTAAGTCTAATTATTTCATGGAACAAAACAAAATTTAGCAAGCTGACTTACTCCCTGTCAGTGGACTTTGCGTTTCATATAATATTTACAATCACATATGTAAGGGTTGCTGTGGTGACGTGAGGGAGCGAACATCCTTATAACTAATACGAGGTCCCGGAACCATATATTTAGCAGACGGGCATACGACGACGTTTCGTCCTGTATACGGTTGTAATATGAGACCATCTTCAACGGTACAATACAGTATTATTGGACTCGCAGGCTTGCTTCAACACTTGGCGTTTCCGTAACGGTATTATTAGATTAGAGGCGCAATGTCCGACTGACAGATGTAGAACGCTGAGCTGTCACTTGTCTCAAAGCAGACTGTTCGCTGGCCGTGAAACAAACCACGTGACGTGACAGGGCCGCGGTCACGTGACGGTACAGTTTTAACTCAATTTTCCTGAATATATTATTTTGGGTAACCTTGTCGAAAAAAATACTAACATCACCTAACGTCACTGAGTTGCGTTCGCACTCTATTATTATTATTTTTATTGTATTACATCTGATAAAATGTGTGTCAGAATAAGCAAATTTAAAAAAATGGGAAACGAGACCGCAACAAAAAAAAAATTGAAGCACTGAAAGTCTCATTCCTAAACAGATCCATAGAGCGATTGTGACAGTTTACCTGCAGCAGTGTTACAGGAGAATCTTACAATAATAAGGCTTAAGAATAAAATAAATAATCATGTAAGCCTGCGAACCTTCTCAGATAGTTCTGTGAAAGGGTTGTACAAGCAAGGATGGATAAGACAAACCTGCGAGGGATATTGTCTCGCAGGTGATCTCCGAGGGCTATTCTCTCGCAGGTCAAACCTTTTAGGAGAGATACGAAGGGGCTACCTTTGGGGATGCCTTTTCCTCTCCGTTTTTGAACTAAGGTTCGCACAAGCCGAGGCACATCGGCCTGATTTGAGATGTGTATGCTCCGGGGTCAGAGACCTTGGGCATACGGTAAGAGTTGTTCGCTGTTCCCATTGGAATAGTCGGCCAGCTGCCTCCTAAACTGGTCGAGGCACGGAGAAGGGAATGCTGCGTCCCCACAGAAAACTGCTCTTTCGCCATCCAGGGAAGGACATGGGACAAGTACCCAATGCCCGACCTACCTGATGTCGGTTTTATAGGGTTTTCCCTGCATTTCTTTAGGCGAATGCCGGGTAGGATCCTTAAAATATAGCCCGGGGGCCCCTAGTTAACCCTTGGCTACCTTCCTCTACCCTTCCGAATCCCCCCTTTCAAATCCCTTCCTATGCTATTAAAGGGGAGTTGCCCAAAGTGTATTACCCTCATGTAGCCTGTTGCCCTAAAAAATAAAAAAAAAGAAGGATGGATAAAATAAGGAGTGTTGAGGCGATCACGGATAAGTAACAGTGTAGAAAGAAAGAGGTGTATTACGAATGCCTAGAGACTGCTGGAATATAAACCATTAGGCAAAAGGGACTGTTGGAAGACCAAAGTTGAACCGGAACAGGCTAAAAGCAGAAGAAGAAAATATAGAATTACACATCACACCCAAGAACAAACACACACGATGATGATCTTGTGCCTGACGCACGCAGCGGAGGAGGTGCATTTTCTGAGTTAACATTCAGTCGTCGCAGGCACTGAGGGGGTTGTTCTCCATTAGCATCGAGTTTCGGCACGACTGTGTAGCAAGTTTCTCAAACACTTGTCACAACCATTACAAGACGAGTTGCTCACGGTTCATTAAATTTGTTTGTGGAGCGCAGAAAATTGAAGTAAAAAAACTAGTTTTGGCCAGTCCACGTTAAAGGTGGGATTACACACACACACACACACACACACGATCAGCCTTATCTCGTCCTTCTGTAGCAGGAAGCCATCCCTCAAGCGTTGACTGCTGTAATGGCATAAGCATGTCGCTCCTGACACGTGCGTGACACTGCAATAATAATACCACAAAGTGACAACTGCAACGGAGGTCACTCAGCTGGAGAGAGGTAGGGAAAATTTGTATTTTAATTAGTTAGTGAATATCGAAAAAAATATATAATGATATGAAAATTAGGAGCAGTAAGGAATATAAGAAATACTATAATTACGTCATTACAAAGGTAACTTTTGATCTGTACCAGACAAATGCCTGTCCATCGCCCCAAACAAGAAAAGGAAGCTCAGTTTGGATCCAGCAATATTTCTTAAATGTTGGTAAACCTTGTAATATTCCGTACCTGATAAAACTTAGAGATCGAAATAGGAAGGATGTGACGGGAATTTTAATTTGTAGCCAAGTCGCTCGGAAAAGAAAAGAGGCTGAGGAGGATCAGGTCGGAGGAAAACCCGCGGCGCCGCATCCTTCTTCAGTGTGGACAGGGAAGGCTTCAAGGAACCTCAGCAGAGACGTGAATACGAAGTTAGGGACAAAGTTTAATATAATAAAGAACAAGACTGATCTCAGGAGCCTTCTTCCTCAGTCCTTTTTTTTAGGTGGAGACAGGCTACAATGAGGGTAATCCACATAGTGGCAACTCCCCTTTAATAGCATAGGGAGGGATAAGGAAGGGTAGAGGAAGGTAGCCAAGGGTTACTAGGGCCCCCCGGGCTATATTTTAAGGATCCTACACGGCATTCGCCTAAAGAAATGTAGGACAAACCCTAGAAAAACCTGCTGCAGGTAGATCGGGCATTGGGTACTTGTCCCACGCCCTTCCGATAGCGGGAGAGGAGTTTGCCGTGAGGACGCAGCATTCCCTTCTCCGTGCCTCGACCAGTTTAGGAGCCAGCTGGCCGTCTAAGATGGCCGCAGCAAGACTGAAAGTGACTCCGAAGTTGCAGAGAGAGAGAAACACACTTGCAAAGCTTCAGATAAGACCACGTGATGTGTACAAAGCGGTTCAAACGGAGCTCCGACCGAGGCAGCAACGTAACGCTAAACCCACCAATGACTTGTAGGATAGTAAAATAGATAACGTGGGGTTCTTGGTACCTTGAAGAGACGTGAACACAAAGCGCTACGAAGTTAGAGACAAAGTTTAAAATAAAAAATAAGACTGAACCCAGGAGTCTTCTTCCTCAGTGCAAGATGGCCGCAGCAAGACTGAAAATGACTCCGAAATTGCAGAGAGAGAGAGAGAGAGAGAGAGAAACACACTTGCAAAACTTCAGATAAGACCACGTGATCTGTACAAAGCGGTTCAAACAGAGCTCCGACCAAGGCAGCTACATAACGCTAAACCCACCAATGTGTCTTCCGCATTTTCCCCCTTTTCAAATCCCTTGCTATGCTCTTAAAGGGGAGTTGCCACCACGTGGATTAATTTGTGTGTTATAAAATTATTTGCAAATAATCCCTTACTTAATTGTGAAACACCTGATCCCAGTTAATCCACTTTACTGAGATATTCTACACCGATGAATGAGTGAAATTCCAGCCTTCGCATTGGTAAAGATTAACACGTCCGCGACCGTCCTTCTACATGACGCAGACAATGGGAGGTCGACCACACTCCTCAGACAGACAGACAGAGAGACAGGAACTGAACAGCAGCTCCTTCCTCGCCACTTGCGACAGATTTACGACCAGCGGTGACCGTAGCAAAGTGAACAGCAAGGACGCGGGAAGTGTCACTTAGCATTCTAATATCTAAGTGCATTATTTATTGTAACAGCGTCAGTGTAAGAATTACATGAGGAACAGTTGCAGTCACAATTACATTCACCTCATTCAAATCAGACAGAGAGTGAGAGAAAACCTATTTATCACACTTATTGATCAAAGCTGTTTGCGAGGACTATTCTCTCGCAGGCAGAACCTTGTAGGAGAGACAGGAAGAGGCTATCTTTGGGGATGCCTTTTCCTCTCTCCGTTTTAACAGATAAGGTTCCCACAAGCCGAGGCACCTTGGCCTGTTTTGAAAGGTGTATGTATTAGGGTCACAGACCTTGGGCATACGGTAAGAATTGTTCGCTCTTCCCATTGGAACAGTCGGCCAGCTGCCTCCAAAACTGGTCGAGGTACGTAGAAGGAAATGCTGCGTCCCCACAGCAAACTCTTCTCAGGCTATCAGAAGGGCGTGGGACAAGTACCCAATGCCCGACCTACCTGATGCAGGTTTTTCTAGGGTCTTCCCTGCATTACTTGTAGGCTAATGGCGGGTAGGATCCTTAAACTATAGCCCGGGGTCTCTGGTTAACCCTTGGCTACCTTCCTCTACCCTTCCGCATCCTTCCATTCAGATCCTTCCTATGCTATTAAAGGGGAGTTGCCACCATGTGGATTAGCCTCATGTAGCCTGTTACTCTAGAAAAAAAAAACCCTGTACGGCTGACCTGTAATATTATATCTTTATAATATCCTTAAACTATAATCCCGGGGACCCCAAGTTAACCCTTGGCTACCTTCTTCTTCCCTTCCGCATCCCCCCTTTCAAATCCCTTCGTATGTTATTAAAGGGGAGTTGCCACCATGTTGGATTACCCTCATGTAGACTTTTACCATAAAAAAATGAAAGTCCACATAATATTATTTTCTTCAATATTTATTTGGTAAAATTTACCCCCGTGATTTAATTTTCCTTTTGGCGCAGTCAATGCGCAGATATTTTACTAACAGATAAAAAAAAATCCAGATTATTTGGAAGCAAAAATCATCATAGAACACTAAAGAGATTCTGAAACACGTAAAATAATTTCCCTATGGGACGTCGACGCCTTCACCGACCCTCAGCAAGTAGTTTTATGTTATTATCTGTCGTGCGTCAACAAAGCCTTGGGTCTGTTATAACAAACGAGGACGACAATTGGAGTGGCCTCTTTTGCGAGTGTTAACCTTGTTGGAAGAGTCTTGCATACGACGACGACGAGACCGCGGAGGTCGCTGCAATTAAAAGCCATTAGGCTGGGATTTATTGAAGCTGCAATCCCAGCTCTGCATTCTGCATTCTCCACATACTCGGCCAACTCACTCGCAATGGGAATCCTTCAAATATGGACGGAATCTTTTTTTTTATTTTACTAAAATAAAAAGCGTTTTATACCAAATTTCTCTCTCTTAATATTGATGTCATCTGTTTATATGCAACGCAGTAAAATTATCGCTTTAATCTTAGCACCTTACGTAAAGGTTTGAAATTATTCCTATCATACGAGGAGTATATTATAATATGTTGACTATATAATATTCCCATCGTTGGACATCTTTGTACCTCGTGTAACACTGATATTGAAGCAAGTCGATTAATACTTGCGACACTCCAAAGCCAAGGTATTATTTGCAGTTCATGCTCCGAAAAAGGAAAAGAAAGTACTGTACTACATACGTCGTCATGACGCTAGAGGTGAAGCAGAGACACAACCATCACCTCACGTACTGTCACGTGACATCCAGTTAGTAATAAAACAAGTCCGCATTACACATCTGTAAATAAGAATAAATCCATTACTTATATATATTTTTGAGGTGTAGACAGGCTACATGAGGGTAATCCACATGGTGGCAACTCCCCTCTTATAGCACATAGGAAAGGGAGTGAAAATGGGGGATGCGGAAGGGTAGAGGACGTTAGGCAAGGGTTAACTAGAGGCCCCCGGGCTTTGGTTAAAGGATCCTACCCGCGGCAATAGCCTAAAAGTAATTCAGGGAAAACACTACAAAAAACTGCATGAGGTAGGTCGAGCATTGCGTACTTGTCCCACGACCTTCCGATGGCGGGAGAGGCGTTAGCTGTGGGGTCGCAGCTTTCCCCTCTCCGTGCCTTGACCAGTTTAGGAGGCAGCTGTCCGACTGTTCCAATAGGAACAACTCTTACCGTATGCCCAAGGTCTGCGACCCCGGAACATGCACCTCTCAGAACAGGCCAAGGAGCGTCAGCTTGTGGGAACCTTAGTTCAAAAATAGCAGAGAGATGCGAAGGCATCCCCAAAGGTAGCCTCCTCCAGAGCTTTCTGGGAAGGTTCAACTTAAAATAAGGAAAATTTATATATATATATATATATATATATATATATATATATATATATATACATAGGGCAAACAGAAAGAATGCTAAATATTAGGATTAAAGAACATAATAAATCAATTTTCAAACACTGGCCCCTATCAACCAAAGAGTGACCACACGTCCTCCATTACAGCCAGAGAACATCCACATTACTGGAAAACTATTAATTTCTTCTACGATGTTCATTAAAACTTTATACAAATTCTTTATTACTAATATTAAAGAAATACACAGAAAGACTCAACAAGTTATATGATATTTTTGTTTAAGTTCTTTGGCTCTTACTTTTTCTCTGTCATTTAGTTTCTTGTTCATCTACGGGCTTCAATTATTCGCCATTAGAAAACGACGCGTCGAAACGTCCGACAATTTTAAATTTAAATTTTACTTATTTTAACAGTTTCTTTTCTGAATTTTTTTCTGTTATGAAGGGCGTTTTATTATCACAGATTAATATTTTAGTGAAGTGCCTATGTTTGAAATTTCGACAGATAAAATTAATTTTGCGTTCCTTTTGTTCAGGTAATGAAAAGATATTTTAATCTCGTTGACATGACACAATGTGACATTTATTGCAAATTAATTTTACAATCTACATTACGTCGATAAAATGTGTTTATAGGATCGTTATGGCATTTTCTTACTATTGAGCGTCAGACGTTAAATGTATAGTTCATTTTTTCTTGCCATAGTTGAGGATTAATTGAAGGCATCGGACAAGACGACGTGACAAGCTGTAACCGTCCTCCAGATCCCGCGTCTTGTAGATGCGTCAGCGATTCCTACCCCTACCCCCGCACCCCCCTCCGGTGAAGACCAAAAAAAACAGTCCCTTTGTGGAGACGTCAGTTTCGTACGGCCAACATCACCTCCCTCCCTCGTGCTGCTGGGCTGAATTAAGTAGGTTTATGCCTTTAACAGTCGTCAAAGATGATCCTCGTAGCCATCACTGTGTCAGGGCACTTATTCTCTCCCCCCCCCCCCCACACACACACATTTCTGCAGTATGCAAACCCACCTGCTGGACCTCCTCATAACAACGACCTGGATCAACAACGCATAAAAACAATCAGTTTGAATTAAATCAAAGAAGAAATAAAGGAGACTTAATCCAGGACTTGATCTCATGACGGCTGAGATGCTTCAAGGATCACCAGCGGAAGGTCTGAGGTTACTCTTGTACTTGACTAATGCAATAAATCCTAAAAAAAAGTAGCAAAAAGTAATTATGCTACCAAAACCCGGCAAAGACATGACTGACGTCACTTCCTGCCTGCTACCAACACTGATTGAAAATAATGAACAGGAAAGACGACCAAGGGGGGTAATATAAATACCACACAACAAAGTTTCTGAGATCCTTTCATCAGGCGCTAAGAAGAGCCTAGAGCGACACAACTGCACTGTTGTCACTTGATCTTTAATACATGTTCTCCGATACGTGTAAAAAAAGGGGAACGTTTTGTTCGCCCTGTGTAGCAGGAATTACAATTAGAGCAAGAGTGTGTTTGCTGAAGGTGGGTCCTTGTGGATTTCAGTCAAGTGTGAAAGGGTGTCTGTGGATCTGTAAATGGTGGATATTTGATATTCTTGGAATATTTGGATGTAGCAACTTGTAATAAGGGAGTAGGAGTAAAATTTTGGCTCTAGGTGTGAGAGGAACCAGAGCAGACATCGTCAATTTGGCCGCCCTAGTTTAATTTTGCATAAATAAATATATTGTGTGTTGATTATTTACAAGTTGTCTCAACAGCACGAATGAAGCCTCCGGTCGATTGCTTCTGTCCAGTAGGTTTGACGACTTACAATATCGGTTTTGATCCCAGTATGGATGAAGTCCTCACGTACGATTACACAAAGCACGTGTGACGAGTCCCTCGGCAGCGAGCATCCGAGTGGGTGATTTAAGGCCGATGCCGACAGCGAGAATGCAAATATTTTCGGTACGGCGGGGCCTGTGATTTAGAGATCACGGTTATTGATTTATTGGTCGTGGCTCATTGGACGACCGGTAATAAGTGTGTGTGTGTGTGTCTGCACGGGCGTCTCCCGGCGCAAGTAACACGCCCTTGTTAGCCACGGGAAATTACACGCTCTCGCAAAGCATCGCTAACGGCTCGGAAAAGTGGCGTGGGAGACGCACAACGGCGGTGACAGTTTCCCCCCTATCATTTTCTTGCAACGGCGCCTTTCCTTCGGGTCTCCGCCACTGCTTTATTCTGCAATCACAGGCGATATCTCTAGAAGCACGCTGGCAAGTAGGACAGTTCACACAGTCTTCAACCAGATGTGCTGTCACCAGCATCAAACATTCCCTACACGGGTGGAAGCTGAGGAGGTTGTCACCGTCACTGCGAAGATATTTAGCTTCCTTTACAGAATCCTGAGCAACTACTGCCAAATACGGCCAAATACAGACAAAGGAAGTGATGACCACACAACGACGTTTCTGGAAGCCTTTGACTAGTGCAGTCGTGTCTCTCTAGGCTATTGTTTTTTTTTTCTACACCTGAAGAAAGCAACAAGGCTTCCAGAAACGTTGTTGCGTGGTCTTTATGTCTGTATTCGGCCATCTTTCTAATTATTAATTTTCAATTCAGACGTAAATTCTGTCATTTTAAAAACTAAGTCTTCCTTTGAACATTCATACTTCTGAATGGGTTTCCTCAACTGACCAGTGCAGTTGTGTCGCTCCAGGCTCTTCTTACCACTTTAAGACAAGGAACAAGGCCTTCCAGAAACGTTGTTGTGTGGTATTATTTTGTCTGTCTATCTCACTATCTTTCTTGTTATTAATTTTTTTCCAAGCAGACGTTAATTGTTCATTCCATATTTATCTTCGTTGGTATTAACTTTCTTTTTTTGACTGACCACGCTTGTTTTTTTTTCCCGTTGGATGACTTTGTAATGTGCTGGTTGCCGGGCCGGGGCCGTGGGTTGTCTTTGTGTCGTCAGCCAAGGCGCAAGTTCGCTGGTAAAAATCTCAAGTGTGCAGGGCGCGACACGCTACCCCGCGGTACACGTGACGTCATCCGTTTAGCCCCAAGCAGACTGTCATAGAGACCCTCGTTATGAATTTCCTGTGTCCTTTAATTTTTGTGAGGTCTCTCTTTTTGGCCATGTTGTTCCTAATCGTAATGTATACAGACCAAAATATTAACAGTATTGTCTATATGCTATACTTAATTCATAATCCGGGAACACGATTTATCTTTAACGTATAGTGAAAAATCTCCAAAAATTGATAACGGACAATATTATTTTCTAGTCTGAGAACCAGCATCATTCCCTGGGTGATGCACTTATTTTTTTTCGCAAGTGCCCAAGGACATTTATTATTATTATTATTATTATTTTACGGCAACAGGCTACACGAGGGTAATCCACATAGTGGCAACTCCCCTCTTATATCATAGGAAAGGGATTTGAAAGGGGGGATGCGGAAGGGTGGAGGAAGGTAGCCAAGGGTTAACTAGGGGCCCCCTGGGGCTATAGTTTAAGGATCCTACCCGGAAATTCGCCTAAAAGTGATGCAGGGAAAACGCTAGAAAAACCTGCATTAGGTAGGTCGGGCATTTGATACTTGTCCCACGCCCTTCCCTGGATGGCGGGAGAGGGGTTACCTGTGGGGACGCAGCTTTCCCCTCGCCGTGCCTTGACCAAATTAGGAGGGAGCTGGCCGACTATTCCAATAGGAATAGCGGACAACTCTTACCGTATGCCCAAGGTCTGTGACCCCGGAACATACACCTCTCAGAACAGGCCCGAGGTGCCTCGGCTTGTGGGAACCTTAGTTGAAAAACGGAGAGGAAAAGGCATCCTTTTTTTTACGGCAACAGGCTACATGAGGCTATTCCACGTTGGTCAACTCCCCTTTAATAGCATAGAAAGGGATTTGAAAGGGAGGATGCGGAAGGGTAGAGGAAGGTAGCCAAGGGTTATCTAGGGGCCCCCGGGCTTTATTTTAAGGATCCTACCCGGCATTCGCCTAAAGAAATGCAGGGAAAACCTGCAACAGGTAGGTCGGGCATTGGGTACATGTCCCACGCCCTTCCGATAGCGGGAGAGGGTTACGAAGGAATGGGAGGTTTATTTCTCTCATGAACGCTAGGAAATGATACAAAATCAATTTAGTAACCCCGAAAAAATAAGTATTCATCACCACACTGGTTGGTTCATTGAGAATATTAACCCTTTTTGTGTGGGTTTTTTAAATTAAACATCGGGCGTGACACTTAATCTCAAGAAAAATATTTATATCGGCAATTTTTATATTATTTTCAAAGTGCACCTCCTGTGAAATTGCTCCACGCGATATTGACAATCATCGCAGAGACACACACATCCACTTGTACATGTGGAACGAGCAGATGTGAGCCGTAATGAACGTTTCTCCGACTCGATGTAATAAAACTGGCCATAACTTTGACGTTGAAGCCGTGCTGTATCAAACACCTTGCAGCCCCCCGGGAACTTCACTGACAAGGCAAATTATTACGTTCTACTGTAAGTGTACTTATTATTTACTTTCGTCTACCGTTTCTCATTTTTTTAAAAAAACGACTTTATAGTCACAAAATTATATATACAGATCCTCGATTATTTGTTTTAGTATAAGGTCTTGGTGTATGAATTACCCCGTGGAGTCGTTACACATCCTTGCCCTCGGAGTAGTTCTTGGAAGCTGCGGTTAGCCAGCAAGTATTGTAGTGGTTACTGTTCATAGAAATGTTATTACACGCTTGTATTGTATTTATTACAAGTTCTGCACTTAGGAGGACGACGTAATCTGCATGCACGCACGGCCTGTGATTGGATAATGGCGCAGGTAGACCAATACCAGTGACCGTGCATGTCCTTATATACACTACAATACTAACGTTTATTTATTTTATATATATATGTATATACGACGCCCCCGGAGCAACGCCCTGGACATTCCATTACAGACACTTTCCGAGCAGGTGTTTGCGTGTTTAATCCAGCGGACGTGACGTTCAGTAGGGGAATTAATTAATAAATTTCCTCGTGACTTAAAGATTTGTAAGTGGTCTGAGTGGAGCGCATCACTTCGGTCATTTATTTTTGCAAAGGTTTTACTTCTTTCTGAAAGGCCTTTATTTACACACCAGCGTGACCACAGTGTTCGTTGCTTCCAGCCACTCGGAAAATTCCTTTACGCCGATGGCGGAATCGTAGAGAAAAATCCAGTCTCGTATTCGACGCTGCTGTCTCTGCTCTTCTGAATATTCACCCAATCACAAAATCCCCCTCTGCTGAGGTATTAAATATGGTGTAAGTCTCAGTGATGTAGATGAGCCTTTGTGTACTCAATCAGTACAAGAAAAAATTAATATCAACCGTTTTTTTCTAACCTACAAATTTTTATTACTCATTACTACAGTATTATAAATCTTGTTTGATAAAAACGATGTAAAACTTATTAATATTATAATTTATTATACCCTTATTTTAATACAGTCAAATATAAAAATTTGTTAATGTAAATTACATTAAAATGTCGTTATATTAATTAAATCGTCAGGAGCTTTCGGTTTTTCCTAACCACATTCATCTGTGAAAAGAGTATAATTATTAAGTACATTACTACATTTTAAATTATGTGCATACTGTAATAAACTTATTCACATTTATAGGTTGACTAGCTGGGGGGTGCCCGGCGTTGCCCCGAGATGTCATTTATCTACAACCCCCGATATGACTCCAATTTCGGCTGCTTTTGCGCAATTTTTATGTAACGCTACTCGAACCCTAATCATCATAATTAACTCTGAAAAATATTTCTTCAACGCAAATATCTGCCGTGTTTGCATGTTCCAAATATTTGCACCCCGCTACCCCTGCATCTGAGGGGTAAATGCCAATTTGAACGTCGTAACTAAACACAGTGACTTCCATAACCTTTGATTTGACTCGAATCTCGGTTGTATTCGCGTTACTTTACTGTAAAGCATCTCCACCCCAAACCCGAAGGGTGTCCTTTTCACAGGGCGTAGGGGATGAAAATTGTATTCAGATAACATTGGTAGAAACACTATCAATATCTTTGACCCCTAAAAATATTTATCCGACTTAAATATCGGATGTTTTAGTATGTTTAAATATTTCCACCCCCGCTTCTGGGGGAGGAAGACGCGTCTCACCCCGACAGTGTTTGTTTCCTGGTCGCAAAGACACACGTGTACGAAATTTGGTGAAAATTTCTCGACTGGTGTAGATTTGTATTTTATTTAGAAAACGTTTGTATGGGAAATAGAAAAGGGCTGTTTTTAGGGTTTTCCCGGAAATTATTCTATTTTTTCTCGCCTTTTAAACCTTCCCTAGACCTCCACGAACATTTCAAGACTAAGATAAGATAAATCCGTTCAGCCGTTCTCGAGTTTTAGTGAGACTAACGAACAGCAATTAATTTTTTATATATATAGAAGATAGATAGATAAGTCAGAAGTGCGGGGTTATAATATCCTTGGGATTGTTGTTGATGTTTTATCTTTGTTTCTGATTAGTTGCTATGGCGACGGCGAAGCGTGCTGATGAAGGAGACTGAGTTTATTTATTTTTAATATGGCCGCCCTGATCTGTGTGTGTGTTCAAATGAATTGAATACTGAATGTTAAAAGTACAGTAATAATAATATAATATACCTATCAATTACGTCACATTTTGCATATCTGATAATTTAATATTTCCTGAGGCCAACACGTTTTTTTTTTACAAATTTTAATTAAATTATCAGGTACGCAAAAATGTGATTAAATCTCTGTGACGTCATATAAGGCGTTCACATAATTTAATTCCTATGATGTACTTAATAAAAATTTTAACTGCTTTTACAGACGAATGTGGTTGGTAAAAACCTCGAGGGCTCCTGACGATCTGTTTAACATCACGGCATATTAATGTATCAAATTAAGGGTTCAATGTATTATGATATTGTAAATCTTAAAACTGCAATAAACACCTCTGACTGTTCCGGACAACCCTTACAGGCAGCAACACTGCCGCATGATGTGTGTAAAAAAAAAAAAAAACCTCAACTCGTAACGTGTTCTTTAAATGTATTACGGGAATGTGTCAGACACGGGCTAATTCTTCTGTCTCGAAATACGTCCTAATCCTTTTACCTGGAGGAAGTCAGTCAGTCAGCAGTATCTTGAAGTCATCTCTCTCTACATTCACGATCCCATTAGCATCCCTTAAGAAACCAACACCCGGCGGCAGGCAGAACCTTGTAGGAGAGACACGAAGGGGCTTTCTTTGGGGATGCCTTTTCCTCTCCGTTTTTGAACTACGGTTCCCACAAGCCGAGGCACCGCGGCCTGTTCTGAGAGGTTTATGTTCCGGGGTCACAGATCTTGAGCATACGGTAAGAGTTGTTCACTGTTCCCATTGGAACAGTCGGCCAGCTGCCTCCTAAATTGGTCAAGGCACGGAGAAGGGAATGCTGCGTCCCCACAGCAAACTCCTCTCCCGCCTTCCTGGGAAGGGCGTGGAACAAGAACCCAATGCCCGACCTACCTGATGCAGGTTTTTCTAGGGTTTTCCCTGCATTTCTTTAGGCGAATGCCGGGTTGGATCCTTAAACTATAGCCCGGGGGCCGTAGTTAACCCTTGGGTACCTTCCTCTATCCTTCCGCATCCCCCCTTTCAAATCCCTTCCTATACTATTAAAAGGAAGTTGCCACCATGTGGATTACCCTCATGTAGCCTGTTACCCTAAAAAAAATAATAATAAAAAAACCTTCTCAGAGAACTGTCTGAGAGGGCTATTCTCTCGCAGGTAGAACCTTGTAGTAGAGATGGAAGTGGGCTACCTTTGGGGATGCCTTTTCCTCTCTCCGTTTCTGAACTAAGGTTCCCACAAGCCGAGGCACCTCGGCCTGTTTTTGAGAGGTTTATGTTCCGGCGAGGAAGACCTTGGGCATATGGTAAGAGTTGTTCTCTGTTTCCAGTGAAACAGTCGGCCAGCTGCCTCCTAATCTGGTCAAGGCACGGAGAAGGATTTGCTGCGACCCCACAGCTAACCCCTCTATCGGAAGGGCGTGGGACAAGTACCCTATGGCCGACCTACCAGATGCAGGTTTTTCCAAGTTTTTCCCTGCATCACTTTTAGGCGAATTGCTGGGTAGGATCCTTAAACCATAGTCCGGGAGCCCCTAGTTAACCCTTGGCTATCTTCCTCTACCCTTCCGCATCCCCCCTTTCAGATCCCTTCCTATGCTATTAAAGGAGAGTTGTCACCATATGGATTACCTTCATGTAGCCAGTTACCCTAAAAAAAAACTAACCATCTGTGTAGCTACTCGTCTACATTCAATCTGGAAACGGATATAGAAAGTGAATAAAATACTCTAGTCGATTAGAAGCTCCAGAATTATTTATACAAACAATTCACCGAGAAGAAACGTGAACCTTCATATACTAAGGTGACGGAGGGAGCGACGAGACTGCGAAATTAATTTTCCTTTGTACAAAGAAACTCCATGGCGAGGCAAGGAAACACAGCCTAAGCAATTATCCGTGAACACCGCCACAGTAAATGAGCGACCGCGACGGAGAAGCTTAACTCTTCCATAACCGGACGAAGGGAATGAATCATTACAACTATTGTCCCGAAGATATACAACCGAGATTTGCAATTCAAAACTGCAGCAGCCTGCCCACGAAACTGCAGTAATATTTTTCATCCTCCTCCCCCCACCCCAAAAAAAAAAAAAGAACAAGCCGTGGATTGAGGATTACCTGCGATATAAAGCAGCAGTACTGACTGTTTGTTACACGAGGCGTTCTTTGCGCCGCGTAAGTGCAGGCAAAATTACGGGTGGCTTAAATTAATGTGAAAGGAAGAATCCACAATGGCGTGCCTGCTGAATTATGGGTATGAACACGAGGTCGTTGCCATCAGCCTGCGAGTGGACGTAAATCTCCAGATCAAGATACTTGCGTCTCAGGGGTGGGGGGTCGTAAACAGTTAAGAACTGCATGCACAATAACACACATTAATTATACGTTACGCTAAATGTAATCACACAACAGTTCGATAATTATCGATAATCACAGTCGATGGCGTAATTTGGCTGCCGCACATACGCCGGTTAAATGTCAGCGTGGCTCAGAACCGATGAACATTTACGAACTATAATCTATTATATATTTAATCGCTAATTGGTGTTTTCACAACAACATTTTTATATTTTAAATATTGATTGGCATTAGAGATGATTTGGATTTTGATCGCCGAGGCCAGTTTCGAGAGCTGGATGTTCCGGGGTCGGAGAGTTGTCCTCTATTCCCATTGGAATAGTCGGCGAGCTGCCTCCAAAACCGGTCAAGGCACGGCGAGGGGAAAGCTGCGTCCCCACAGCAAACTCCTCTCCCGCCATCCAGGGAAGGGCGTGGGTCACGTACCAAATGCCCGACCTACATGATGCAGGTTTTTCTACGGTTTGTCCAGCATCACTTTTAGGATAATTGCCGGGTAGGATCCTTAAACCATAGCCCCGGGGGCCCTAGTTAACCCTTGGCTACCTTCCTCTACCCTTCCGCATCCCCCCTTTCACTCCTTTTCCTATGTTCTAAGAGAGGAGAGTTGCCACTATGTGGATTAGCCTATACATAGCCTGACTACACCTACAAAAAATAATCTTTGCCTACAAAAGTACTCGAGGCCATAATAGCTGAATAGCTGCAAAGGAATACTAATTATAAGTCTTGTGTAATTAAAAGTTCTTGTGTAGCCGCCCGATGATTGCCGCGTGTTTGGTCCAGCGGCCATTGAATCCTCGAGGCTGGGTGTTGACACTCTTCCGCCCGCTTATTAGAGTGACAAGCCAAGCCATCCGCGTATTCATGTGAAAGAGGTCATGGAGAGGCTCCACTGGCCCAGAGAACCACGGCCAATCAGGGAACCGTTACCTGGAGCCTAACCTTCGCCAGACGAATTTACAATCGAGCCTGTCAATTGAGTCTCGCGGCGTAGGGTGTAATTGGCCGGGAACCGCAGAAATTATAGACTGGCCCCGGTGTCCGTTTTTATACGCATTAATTAGCCAGGAGGAGCGTCTGCCACCTCCCAAAGCCGCCTCCAGGACGACCTCAGGTCACATTCTCCGAGCCACGGCGAGATTCAAATAGATAAAATACTGCAAAACATCCTACGCTAAGAATGTGCAAACGTCTCTCAATCGCCTCATTGTATAATAATAATAATGTTTAAAGATGAATAAGGAAGACAGACAAATACAGACAAAAAAAGTGATAATATAAATACCACTCAACAACGTTTCCGGGATCCTTCTCCTCTTCCTTAGGCGCGAAGAAGAGCCTAGAGCGACACAACTGCACTCGTCAGTTGACAAAACTCATTTTAATAATAATGTTTAACGATACGAAATGGGAAATCGTCAATCATATAATAGAAAAAATATAACATCATTAAATTAAATACAACTTATATTTCCTATATATATATATATATATATATATATATATATATATATATATATAACAGGTCAATCGTACAGGTTTTATTTTGCTTTTTTAGGGCAACAGGCTACATGAGGGTAATCCACATGGTTGCAACTCCCCTTTAATAGCATAGGAACGGATTTGAAAGGAGGGATGCGGAAGGGTAGAGGAAGGTAGCCAAGGGTTAACTAGGGGCCTGGGCTATGGTTGAAGGATACTATCCGGCAATTCGCCTTAAAGTGACGCAGGACGAACCCTAGAAAAACCTGCATCAGGTAGGCCGGGCATTTGGTACTTGTCCGACGCCCTTCACTGGATTCTGTCGGGACGCAGCATTCCATTCTCCGTTCCTCGAACAGTTTATGAGGCAGCTGGCCGACTGTTTCAATGGGAATAGCGGACAACTCTTACCGTATGCCCCAAGGTCTGTGGCCCTGGAACATGCCACCTCTCAGAACAGGCTGAGGTGCCTCGGCATGTGGGAACCCACGTTGAAAAACGGAGATAGGAGGAGGCATCTCCTACAAGGTTCTGCCTGCGAGAGAACAGCCCTCGCAGACTGCTATCAGCCGTACAGTAGAGCGGCGGCTTCTTAACTAGATATTTTTATTTTAGTTCTACTGCGACTACCTCGTTCTCTACTGTCTTCGTCTATTTAGGGTGTATTGTTCCCTTAACGTGAGGGTCGCTGTTCGTGCCTCTCTTATTTGTCCTGATTCTAAAATAATTCCTCTCACGTGACTGTTTCCTGTACAGAAGCAGGAAAACTGAAGGTACCGTACTACTCGTGGTACCTCGAAATATTTCAGTGGTTGTTTCCCGGGTTTCGGCACCCGAAAGATTGTCGTGCCGAGGAGGAGGAGGAGGAATTGATATCAAATAACCGCGATGGATTGATTCCCAAGAGCCCCGGAAAACCTAAATCAGGTAGGCTGTACAGTCCTCTAGGACGTCCACGGACGACAACACGTGCAACAAAGGCTTTCAAGGTCCACGAACTTGAACCAACAAAGACACGCGAGAGCAAATTGCTGTCTGTTTTGTGTGTGTGTGGGGGGGGGGGGGAATGTGTATAAAATCTCACAATCAGCAATTGCTTTGCATCACGATTGTCTTTGGAATCAGTTCTGACCGAGAGCCTCATTACTGGCGATGTCTGTAATCCGCGTCGAATACTAAAATACCAGTTGAGCACAAATTATAGTCGAAATGAACACGGCTATTTAGTGATTAGGAAAGGTTTAAAGCGATCGAGCACGAGGAGAAGACGACGCACTGTAATTTGTGAGCTTCCAGTAGTGTGAAGCAACGCGGAGTCTCACGTGAAGCCGGAAATTATTAACGTACCAGGAAGACGCCACGCACCTAGAACTATACTTAAAACATTAAACACTTGAACAAATTCCAAAAAAAAAGAGTAATCTAATTAATAAGTTGACGGAATTGATAAAGAACGTAGCCTTTCACGGTGTAGAGAATCAATAAAGTCTTCTCGGGGCTTTCAACGGAATAAACAATTGCATTCGCGACGTTTCGATGACGTTCACTGCCATCGTCTTCAAGCGATAGCGATAGTCCCGTGTTATCTGGCCTGTAATGACAGAGGCGCGTAAATTAACCCCCCCCCCTAACTACTTGTCACAGGCAGGTGACTTGCAGTTACTCAGCGCTAGCTCGTGCCTCGTCACGACACGACAGAGTTACATCAGAATAAATAATATTACGTTACGTGACGAAAACGCTAATTTAATACTTGTGGTATAGTAAATAATTATAGGACATTTTATAAATCATGTAGAATTTACGTTTCGACGACGTTCACTGCCATCGTCTTCAAGCGGTAGCGTTAGCCCCGTGTTATCTGGCCTGTAATGACAGAAGCGCGTAAGTAAATCCCCCTCCTAACTCCTTGTCACAGCCAGGTGACTTGCAGTTACTCAGCGCCAGCGCGTGTTTCGTCACGACACGAGTTATATCAGAATAAATAATATTACGTTACGTGACAAAAAACGCTAATTTAATACTTGTGGTATAGTAAATAATTATAGGACATTTTTTTATAAATTATGTAGAATTTATGATTTAACCAACCAAGCCCATGCCTTTGAAAATCCCTTAAAATTTATTTATAACATTTTTGGAAGAAATTAATTGAAGAGCTTCGCATTATATACAATTATTCTTAACACTCCATTTTATTGCCAAAATTTTCGTTCACAAAAGTCTCATATACCATTTTTTAAACAGTTAATACTTGATGAGGAGGTCCGAAATCAGAGACGAAACGTCGTGAAAAAAAAAATTTCATGGTAATAATAACGACAGCCCAAAAACAGTCAATAAACATATTACACTTATAATATGGGCGACTGACGACTGCAGTTGTGTCTCTCTAGGCTCTTCTCAGCACCTGAAGAATAAAGAGACGTTGTTGTGCGGTCACTTTTTTTCTCTGTATTTGGCTACCTTTCTCATTAATTCTCAATCGGACGTAAATTTTTCTTTCCAAAATTTTTATTTGCCAATTGCCAATTATTAATCAACTGAACAAGTGCCATTGTTGCTCCTTGCACCACAACCACCACTATTGTTGGGAAGCGGGTGGCCCGCACATTATCCATCATGCTCGTGGGGGGGAGGGGGGGAGAGGGGGGGGGGGGCGTGTAAAACATAGTTGCGCGAGATCGTGACTGCAAAATATGAAGCACACAATTTTGTCGTGAGGTTACTGTTACTGCACGAAAAGTTCAAGGACGCCACTACAGTGTGTGAAGCAGGTAGTAAGAGTGAGACGAGAGCCACGGCGTTCACTTGACCTCAACACCACCGATCTTGTAAAATTAAATGCGAAATATCTTTGTACGGGGGCCAGAGTGCTGGACCACTGTAGTGTAGTGTGGCCTCAACTCAATAAACGTCACGAAATTCGTAACTAGCTTGAGAATATTTAATCTGACCATGTAGCATAATCGTAAAATAAACCCCCACCACGATGAAGAGCGCAAGTCGGAATTAAACAAAGGTATTACACTAACGGAAAAATCGTTTTTTTGTTTAAAAAAACAACATGAAAACTCAAAAACTGGTTCATATTGCAGTTCCTTAAAAATAATAATTCCAACTTCATAAATTTTAGTAACCTAAAATAAGGCTAAGACGTACGAGTATAGTTTGTTGCAGAGGTACAACAAGATGTCTAAAGGAAGGGAGAAGACGCAGGGGAGCATTGTAGTCCACTACGGTTCTTAAAAACCATTCATTACACTCATACGAACGGGATAGATAAGTGTGCAACACATCCTCCACTCAACACAATATATTTCCTAGCGTCAGAATGATTTTTACGCTACCAAGTCGCCGTAACAAAGGCTCGTGTTAAAACTGAGCTCCGGCCTTCCCCCCACGCTGTGACGACTAGCGAGTTTCCTATATTTCCCTTAAAATGAAGTATTCTCCCGAAATTGGATACCATTGGAATAGTCAGCCAGGTGCCTCCTAAACTGGTCGAGGCACGGAGAAGGGAATTCTGCGTCCCCACAGCAAACCCCCTCTCGCGCCATCCAGGGAAGGGTGTGGGACAAGTACCCAATGCCCGACCTACCTGATGCAGGTTTTTCTACGGTTTTCCATGAATTACTTTTAGGCGAATGCCGGGTAGGATCCTTAAACCATAGCCTGGGGGCCCCTAGTTAACCCTTGGCTACCTTCCTCTACCCTTCCCCATCTCCCCTAAGAAATCCCTTCCTATGCTATTAAAGGGGAGTTGCCACTATGTGGATTACCCTCATGTAGCCTGTTACCCCCCCCCCCCCAAAAAAAAAAAAAACTTCGATCATTGATTAATAACAGGAAGATTTCTATGCACTGTATTTTTAGGAAAATGATTGAAAACCAACACATTGTAAGTCAAAAATAACATCATTTTTTTAAAAAAAACAATTAACAACTTATTTAACATCGAAAGAAAATAAAATAAATAAGAATGAATTAAAATCGATGGGAAATTAATAATAAGAAAGAGAGCCAATGCAGATAAAAAAAATTGACGATATAAATACAACACAACAACGTTTCTCGGGGAACCTTGTTCCTTTCTTCAGGTGCTGAGGACAGCCTGGAGCGACACAACTGCACTGATCAGTTGAAAAAACTCAAAAGCCAATAATAAAGTGTTTTGCCAAGTGAGTAGTGCAGTTGTGTCGCTCCAGGCCCTCCTCAGCACCTGAAGAAAGGAACAAGGTTCCCCGAGACGTCGTGTGGTTTTCCTTTGTCTCATTATTAATTCTCAATCAGACCGTAAGACTGTTTGGGACTGAAATCCCCCGACGGTGGAAGATGAACGTCACGAGGTGTCCTAACGTTAATGCGGCAACGTTTCAACAGCAAACTATTCGTTAATGTGATCTCCGCATTCCTCTGCACGCTTTTATTTATTTTTTTTGTTAATTACAATATTCGTTGCAGATTTCCCCGAGATGCGTCGCGGCTGTCCCGCATCGCATTAGCGCCGTCGCGGTGTGAAATGGGAACCCTGTCAAGACGTCGACGTGACAGCGGGAGGTCAGTTTGTCCTGACAGCCACAATGCACGGTAATACGGAATTTACATACCACGTAAAGGCGTGGGGGCGGAATTACACAACGGCCGTTTCGTTTGTCCCGTGTAACAACCGCTGTAGTCTTTACACTAGGTTATTTTTATACCAATCCAGGAGCGAGGGCGAGAGGGGGCGGGGGGGGGGGGGGTAGAGACACGTGCGAAGTCTACCAACTTTTGTAGGGATGTTCCTCACGATACGAACAGGGGCAACGGTTCTGGCATTTTAATGAAATTTTTGGGAGAATTTTTTATTTATTACGTAGCGGAACATTTTTTGAACTTCTTAATTTACCAGGAGGATTAGGAACAACACCGCCAAGAAAAACCAAAAAAACAGACCTCACAAGAATAAAATCGGGTCCAACGTTTCTTCCAGACATTTGTGGACCATCTCAAGGACACAAACCAGAAACCGGGAAACGTCTGTGTGTGCTGTGGCCAAAGATGATAGCAAGGAGTCAAAGAGTCTGCGTCACTGTGAATATTAAGAGCATTCGGTTTGTGAACCATTCCAGAAATTTTTTCTGGGTTCAACGTCAGAGATATTAATTTTGCTCCACTATATATATGTTGTGTTGGTTTTTACATCTGTGTGTTTGGTAACACCGTGAGGTAACTTATAATTCGCCGTGTGTTGATCGATCCTAGTCTGTAGAGGCCGTTTAGTCTGGCCGATGTAACCAGAACTGCGATCACTGCAGCTGACTTTATATATATATATATATATTGTAATACCAATTAAACAGACTATTAATTGTTTTTAATATAATTTAATTGTTGGAGGTACGGGTGCTTAAAGACGACAATCGCAGCGGGTCTTTCTTTGTTAACAATGGAGACTGGAGACCGCGCGCTTAGAGAACTCAGCCTGCGGTCAGAACTGGGACATGGCAGTTCGGTCTACATAGAGAAATAAAAACAGTAAAAGTCTGCGGATACAGAATTATGAATAGGGCTATCCAGGAAGTTCAACAGTGAGATATAATAGTTTACATAAAACGCAAGTAAACAGTTTTGACGGAGAGACTCATAAAATTTTCGCATAGAGAGACTTTGAGGGGATCTACGTCCGGAAATTGGCTGAGGATGAGATGATCCAGGTTCCAGTACAGCAGAGATCCAGAGTAACGACCGCGTGTGTTCAAAATCTGAAGTGTAGAATCAGTGTATAACGGCCTGTTTAGTGGGTGTTGACTTCAAGCTACAAGAGACCCAGTAGCACTGTCGTGAGTACAAAACAATTATTAATGACTGTAAACGATAATTAAAGGGTATTAAAGTCAGATTTCGTTCGCGTTTTTCTTTTCATTCGTTTTCTTTTAATTCTTGTATTTAATATTGTATTCCGTTAACTTCAATGAGTTTGTATTGTTAATGTTTTACTTCATTGTATTTGTTCTTCCTATCAAACCCAGTAGTGACCCTGAGATAAAGAGAAATTCAACGTAATTGATTGTAAAAAATAATAAAGCTATATTTTCATATAACGCCACGAATTAATAAAATAAAATTGAGATATTTGTTTGTTACATCGGCAGGGCAAAGCAGGGTTTATACTGTGTAATTATCAACAATAAATTTTAAATACAAAATTATTCCTATTAATTAAGACCACCTTTTTTTAATCATTACATAAATGGCTTCCTAAACGTGGGGCAAATTTAATTCATGTCCGTATTTAATTATTACAATATATATATATATATATATATATATATATATATATATAATTTGTAATAATTTAAAATAAAAGACTAATGGCTGTGGCTAAATAAAAATATTTATTTGAACAATTAAACAAAATTTATTAGTTTTAATTACAATATAAAAATTACACAATAATATTTAGAATCTCAGGGTCTTTACTGGGTTTGATAAATGGGTGAATTGAATTTAAATTAACTAACAAAACAATTAAAGAAATGAATAATTAAAGAAAAGAAATAATTGAAGAACGATCTGACGTATCTTAAAGAAATGGTTTACAAATAAATTTTAGAGTTTTTTTACTTACGGCCGACCAGGTCTCAATTTTGGGGCTTTCTGTGCACACGTTTTTGGGGATATCACTGAATTTAAATTGGTTACAAAACACTGTCGAAACTTTAGGTTCTCTCAGCTGGAAACGGCTACTCCTTCCGAATCAATGGTCAGTCAGATTATTACCAACTTTCTCTCGATGACATTGGTGACGGTCTCTTTACTTATTGAGTATTTACTGCGGCATGACTTATTAGGTTACTGTTTGTAACTTTATTCGATGAACCACAGGCTGAAAACTTTTTACTTGATTTCAACCTGCAGCCTCTCTGGATGGATATGTGCCCGCCACTTTGTTCGCCGTCCGACTTCCAACTAACTTCGTCTCTCTCCTCTGACTGTCGTTCGTCTCGTAGATTTTTGACTGCGTACGTCTTAACAATGTACTCTTTGTGTCGCGTGCCGCCTGTGTTGCGGTGTATGCTTTATATTACTCTAATAATGAGTCCTTTACTTTGCAATTATAACAATGGATTAATTACTAATTACTACAATATATATATATATATATATATATATATATATATATATATATATACTCTCTTAAGGTGGTGCGTGTATTTTTTACTGTATCGTAGGGTACCAAGAATAATTTCTACTCTCGTGACGCACCCAGAATATTTTTCACGGCCTTAAGGAACTAGGAGTAGTTTTTTTTAAAAAAATAAATTTAATGTTGTGAGTATTCCTGCTTTTTTAGTTTTCCCTCTGCATCGGCAGGTTAAATCGCTGCTTCACTGGTGGTAGATTAATGTATAATAAATTAGTTTTTTCGGCCAAATATAAATAAGTAATTAGGAAAAATCTGAATAAATATAAACGAACCTGAGATTAATACAACACTTGAGCGACTGTAGTTGGAGCATCTCGCCGTAACGCACCGCTGCATAGACCAACCGACGCCATTCCCCCTAAATTTCTTCTCCTATTCCACCTTCCCGCTTAATCATAGAGCTCAAAGGTGCCGACGCCAAGATAAATATCCCATTAGCTCATGCGTGCGGATAGAGAGTCCACTTTCCCCTCGTCTTCTCACGGAAGTCCTGCATTACTGTCCATCGCGAGGAGTAATATTTCTTGTAAATAGTGCACTCAATACGTTCCTTTTTTCCGGGCCGGGGAGTTTTTAAATCTTTATTAACGTCGCACTAATGGCCCGGGGTACTAAGGGGAGCGCAATTGGTCGCGGTGGATTCTGGGTCCGGAGGCGCAGTTTGTCACGGCGGGGGACCGCGGCCCGTAACTCCTCGGAATACCTGAGGACCACAATAGCGGTGTGACGTTGCACAAATTAGTCACGGTGGCGACGAAGAAAAGGGCTGCAGAAAAAATATAGGATAATAATTTAAATTCACAACCAATAACAATAATAATAATAAAGACAGCAAAATACAGACAATGAGCTAATGGGATATTTATCTTGGCGTCGGCACCTTTGAGCTCTATGATTAAGGGGGAAGGTGGAATAGGAGAAGAAGAATAGAGCAACCGAGAAATTTAGGTCTAACCAGCGATGCGTTGGGGCGGAGACCGTGTAAAGACCCTGAGATACGCGTCACTCAACTCAAACTAAAGACAGTCAAATAGACAGTTTCCCCAGTGGTCGACGCATGAACTTACAATTAAATAAAAGAAGTTACACTAAAACAAATCATAGTAAATTAATCTAATTAATTTAGAGTGTAACCTTGGTTTAGGGAATTTATTTAAACTATAAATACATTTATAGAAATATATTAATTAAAGGTTAATATCCAAACAGTTAAAGAAAGAATCTGACCTGAAAAAAACAACAGTGGGAAGGTATCTGAGACCAGAGATTAACTAACTATCTAAGGAGGCAGCCATTTTACTTTAGTGTTATAACGGAGCACTACAGTTACTAGACAGTTCAGATTATGTCTATTTTTTTTATAACATTAATACCTACCACACAACAACGTTTCTGGAAGCCTTGTTCCTTTCTTCAGGTGCAGAAAAAAAGCGCAGTAGCCTAGAGAGAGAGAGAGAGAGAGAGAGAGAGAGAGAGAGAGAGAGAGAGAGAGAGAGAGACAGTTGTGTCGCTCTAGGCTCTTCTTAGCACCCGGAGAAACAGACAAGGATCCCAGAAAACGTTGTTGTGTGGTAGGTATTTACATCATCACTTCTTCCGTGAGAGACGTCACTGAGCGACGAACAGAGGAAATAGTTCCTATTTCCCCGTAATGAAATAAAGCAGAAATGTGTTCATTAAATAAAAAGTATAATTTTATCCAATAAAACTCCCCGGAATGATAATAAAAAAAACCAATACGAAGTACCCTCGCGGAGCATGCAAGTTACTTTTCGCCGCCATGTTTAGTGACTCCAATATGGCGACTATTTGTTTACATCGTGAATCTAGCTAAGAATTTCGTCAATTTTAATCTTTGGTAATGTCTGAAGACAGGGACAATTACATCCTGCAGTACTCAAGGAGTATATTTAAGAATAAATTCGGAGAAATGTTTGTAGGGATATAATTAAGAGGGAAGGTGGAATAGGAGAAGAAGAATAGAGCAACCGAGTAATTTAGAGGAATGGCGTCGGTTGGTCTAACCAGCGATGCGTTAGGATATAATTCAATGTATTTTACAGCTGTTCAATTAATGCACTATCGCTGGAAAAGTGTGAAGGGAACTAGGAACAGTAAGACTTAGGTTAAATAACTTCCTTGACTAAATATTAATATAGAATTAAATTCTTTTTCGGGTTTCTATAATTAAGTACACGTGGCAACGCCGCGCTGGGCACCAAGGGTAGTATTTAATATTTGTGTCTCTCTTCACAGGTCAACCGTTGAATGTTTCTGTTATCTTTTACACATCATTTTCAATAAAAATTAATTAAAGTTGAAACACTGCCTCACAACTGCCACAGTGTTTTAATCCAAAGGTTGAAATTGTTGAGTTCTTTTTCGAATTAAACATTTTTCGAAAGGTATAAAGGATAAAAACAGCCTTAACCGTAGGTCTTCATCGAGGATAAAGGAACAACAGTTGAATAAAACTACTGCAGAAGTCAATTCCTGTTAAAATTTAAATTAAAAATGCATTACGTACTTTTCAAAAATCAATTTTCTCTGTCGCCACGGCTGTAAGAGAGAAGAAAGTTGCTTCACCTCGCAGTCTTCACGCTCAACTTTCTAAAAGGTTACTTTGTTATTTATCAAGAGTACTAAATCTTAATTAAAATGTGACCTCATCCTCGCAAAGTTCTTCTCCCCGACACGCATGGACGGCCTTTCGCTCGTGAACGCCAAATACAGTCAATTAATTATTACATTATTTAAAAACGACCGACGCATATTTCACGCTGATAATGTAAAAACCTCCCCCTTACTTCTGTGTCGTGCGCACACAAACTCAATATCTATGTAACATACGTTTTCTACGTCGTGTGTCGTCTCCTCCCTCAAAAATACACACAGGACTTATTAATCAATGTAAGGTTACCCCCGGTCTAAATTATTAACAAATCTTTCACGGTTACAGCACCAACGTTAAGGCGGTCATTCTCTGCCGCTGTCTGCAGACTATACTTTATTAATTACCGGCGTTGCCCCACAGTTGTCATGTATACGTTTTGACTCTAATTTCGGTCACTTTTGCGTTATTTTTATGTACAGCAACCTCAAGTCGTACCCCTGCATGTCTCCTCACTTTCCATGCCGAAAGGAGTTGAACTCATTGACACCCCCCCCCCCCCCCCCGCACACTGAAAAAGTTTATTTCAACGAATATATCGGCCGTATAAACATGTTAAAAAAATTCTATCTCCGTCCACCGCCGCTACAGAGGGTTAAAATATAAAGTTTAATGTCACGTGAATGGTCAGAACAATCAAGACGACAATCGTCCCAATGACAACCACGGGAGATTAATGGCGGATTTGAGGGTCCAATCCGGATTGACGCTAAAACAAATACTGAAGTCTGATTGGTCAGAGAAACGGAAGGGAAGGCGGATAGTGGAGAATCTTCCAAGTACAATTGACTGAACCATTGAAGGGTTGAATGAGGTTTATTAATACACATTGGGTGGAAATGTAAAGGGATAATAAATATATAAGTAATAATCATTCATTTTTCTCCGTAGTTCTCAGACACATCCATAAACCCGAATTTATCTCGGCTGTTTTCCCACACCGCCCGAACACCCCTAAGCGTGGTCCCCTCACATGCCAAAAATGGGGTTGAAAATATAAAGAAACAACATGGTAGATAGAAATATTATGAATCTAATTAACCCTGAAAAATATTTATTCAACGCAAATATCGGCCTGTTTTAGCATGCTTTAATATTTCCGCCCCCCGCTCCTAGGGGGTGGTAGTCGTGTCTCACCTCCCTCCCCCACAGTGTTTGTTTCCTGGTCACATGGAAACAACGTTTACGAAATTCGCTCGACGAGTTTAGATGTGTATGTGGAACGTCCACACACACACAGTTGTATTTATAAGAAGAAGATGAGAGCGTTTTCGCCTGTTTCTCCCCATCTGCGTGTGCAATGAAAAAATAATAGTTATTATGATATATAAGTAAATAAATTAATATAACAGCCTAGATTAAACGATATCAATACAAAAATATTTTAATAAATCCTCCTTGGGATGATTCTCTTTCCAGTTCCAGGGGATGTAAATACTCCTCCTGTTCCACTTTGATTCAGCCATCAAGGAAAAACACTCAATATATTTTTATTTTACGATATTATTTATAGAATTAAATGAACTTTATTTAATGAATTACAATTTGTAATAAGCCGGGGAAGATCCTGGGAATGTGTGTGGCTACTGGCAGTCACAGAGCAACGCAATTGATTCAGCGAGATGACGTCATCATGGCGTTGCGTAGTAACAGAGATAAAAAGAACAAACTTCTGAGCAGAGAGTCTTAATCTTTATGCTCGTCCGACCGAATCAAAACTTATACTTGTGTGCTATAAAGTTATTTTAATAAATATTTAATAGTTGGAGTTCAACTTATTATTCATTTTATGTTCTTGACCTCCACATGTGTATTAATAAACTTTCATCCCCCCCGTTCAATGGCGCTGACGATGTATTTAGAAGATTCTCGACTGTTACGTCGTCCCTTCCTTGTGTCTCGGACCAATCAGAGGTCGATATTCAAACATTACTCCACCTCCCCTTCATATGACGAATGCTGACTGTTTACGTTCCGGGCCCCATTTATTTTTAAGGCCAATCCGGACTTGACCCTCAAGGCCGCCATTAATCCCTCGTGATTGTCATTGGACGATCGTCGTCTTCATTGTTCTGACCATTCACGTGACATTTGTGTTTACTACAAGCCAGCAACTACGGGGGGGAAATGCCGCAGCATCTCAGTGGATGATTGTTATTTATATATATCACACACACACACACACACACACAACCAAACAAACGCTCTGCTTAGATTTATTACTCATGCCTTTTGTGTATTAATTTTTGTAATTAATTGGAAATTTTACTCGTCACATTTTCCTCAGCGGAAGACCAAGGGAATGACGGATCCCGCAGACCTTGTGTGGTATTTACATTATCAGTCCTTTTGTCTGTCTTCCTCATTACCACAATTTGTCATAAAACTGTTAACATATTAGTGGCCATGAACAATTCTAACTGCACCAAGCAGACCACGAGGGGATCAATGGTCCGCGGTCTCGGTTCTGGGCATTTCAAAGATGTTAATTCATAATTATTACTTTTTTATGAAGGTCCAACGGTCGCCATGACGACGTAAACTAGCGTGCAAATTAATAGTAAAACTGTTGCAAGTAAAGCGTATTATTTGACGCCATCCACAACACGAGCACCTGTAATGGGCGCCGTTCCTCTTGCGGCCCAACGACATAATTACGCGGAACAACTTCATTCCGATTGGAGCGCTCTTCCGTGTTGACCATAAAACGTTCCCCCCCCCACCGAATTTCCGTAATCAGAGCCCGGCGTAAAAAGCCTAAATTACAGTTCTAATAGCGACCGCGGGAAAGCCGAGCCGCTAGTTGGGGATTCTTTACGACCGCATTAGCCCACAACTTTCCCGACCATCGATTTCTTCTCCCCAAGACATTAAACTATAGAGAGATGTTTCAAATAACTTAATCCCCGGAGATAAAATATTAACACTTGGAATAATAGCTCGTTAAGGGGCGCCTGATCGAGTGCCAACTAATTTATTGGATGTTACTACGCTGATATTACAAGCCTAATCGAAATTGAGCTCTTGGTGGCCCTCGAGATACCATCTTGTATTCCTCCTCCGTCTTCATAATTCAGGCTCCCAAAACATTATTCACTTACTTAAATCACACACGAAGGTAATGGAATATTTGCGTCATTTTTATATTTTTAATATTTAATCCATGGAATTTTTTTTTAGTTCTTAAGTGTGATCATTAAGCGTTATTGAAGACTTTTCCGGGACTGATAAAGGCCTGACTTCTTTCTATATATTTTTATTAAAGTACTACCTGCGTGCCCGGCGTTATCCGCGTTGTCATAATTAAACTCAGCGACATCCATAAAACAGGATTTGACTCCAATCTCGTTATTTTTATTTAACGATCTTCCACCCCGATCCTCAAAGGTGCTCTCCCCTTAAATGCCGAAAGGAGTTAAAAATATACAGAAAATATATCTGGATAAACACGATCCACTTTATTAAACCCCCACCCCTCCGAAAAAAAATTTTTTCGGCAAAAATATCGGCAGTTTGAAAATATCCACCCCCACTCCTCCGCCCCAGGGACTTATCGGCAAGTTGAATGCCAGAATCATGCATAGGCCCGGATTAGATGACAGGTTATCACGGAGACAACATGTGTTTTCACGTAGGGAGGTGGATGTCAAAGTCAACCAGAAAAAGCAACGGTTACAAGGACCAATATAAATATGTCTTCTTAGCACCTGAGGAAAGGGACAAGGATCCCAGAAGCGTCGTGTGGTATTTATATCATCACCCTTTTTTTCTGAATTGGCTATCTTTTTCTTATTCAATTTTTCTTTGACTTTTCCCCATTACTACGGCATTTCACGGCTATTCCGTCGTTGAGGGCGTCGCGAGGAAGCCAGGCCAGTCTATTACGCGCTGCCTGAGAGTCTATCAGCTACCTGCTAGGAGCGAGGTCAAGGAATGTGCTTGTATTGCCTAATTAGCGGTACCAGAAGCAAGAAATTTCGGAGGCCCTCGTTGGACGGAGTCCAGCTTGCGAGGAGTCCGCTGTAAATCATGGCTGGAGCAATTAGGAGCGGGCAGACGCTTCAATCCCACCACCACCACCACCACCACGCGCTTCCTCGCCTTCCTAATTGTTCTGCAAATTGAACGAGCAAGAGTTTATTCTCGTCGCTGGCATGTGAGGAAAGCGACGTACGGCCACTTTACACGTGGATTTATGAGGACTCGACGCTCTCGGGAAGGAAGGAAAAATCCACCCAGAACCGCAATGGGAAAGAAAAGGTGGTTGGTTGCTCACTGACTCGCTTCCGTCAATCATCATTTCAAATAAGTCATTCTCCCGCTTCTCAAGTCATTTATTATTTCCTTCTGTTAAGTCAGAACCAGATTTTAAATTTTTAAGCTCGTCAATTATCCAGAACATTAAACAAAATTTATCTGAAATGCCAACAGCACTGCAAATGGCGTAGTAAATGTTGGTAACACTGAATCAAAGATATTAAATATATTACTGATCTACTATTTAAATAATTAGACTGTTTTTTTTTGCCTTATAATCGTAGCGTGTATTGAAAATTCAACAGAGTTTCGGATGAACGACTTAGACACAGGGCCGAGGCGAATAAAATGAAGATAAACAGTGGAATAACCAATAAATGTCGTGCAAAGATACGATTGGGTTATGGCATCAATGGGGAATCATTTTAAACTCAAATCTAGGGAGGAACAAGTAAATTCTGCGTCTCTAAAAAGACTGAAAATCCTCACATTTTTATTATAATTATTCTGAGATTTTTTTTTATGGTAGCAGGCTACATGAGGCTAATCCACGTGGTGGCAACTCCCCTTAAATAGCATAGGAAGGGATTTGAAAGGGGGGATGCGGAAGGGTAGCCAAGGGTTAACTAGGGGGCTCCCAGGCTATGGTTTAAGGATCCTACCCGGCAATTCGTCTAAAAGTAATGCAGGACAAACCCTAGAAATCCTGCATCAGGTATGTTGGGCATTGGGTACTTGTACCACGCCCTTCCCTGGATGGCGCGAGAGGGTGTTTGCTGTGGGGACGCAGCATTCACTTCTCCGTGCCTCGACCGGTTTAGGAGGCAACTGGCCGACTGTTCCGATGGGAACGACGAACAACTCTTACCGTATGCCCAAGGTCTGTGACCCCGGAACATGCACCTCTCAAAACAGGCCGAGGTGCCTCGGCTTGTGGGAACCTTAGTTCAAAAACGGACAGAGGAAAAGGCATCCCCTAAGGGTAGCCCCTTCCATGTCTCCTACAAGGTTCTGCCTGCGAGAGAAAATCCCTCGCAAGTACTGCCTGCGAGAGAGAATAGCCCTCGCAGACGTATTCTGGGAGTAGAAAGGCGAGGAAGAAAAAGAGATGAAAACAAGAAAAAAAACGAGAAAGAAAGAGGCAGATTAAAGAGATGACGTGAAACATGGTCTTAGAACAGATCAGAAAAAAAATAATTTAGACAATGGAATCCTCGAATAATCTAAATAATGTTACCTCATCACCGTCAAACAAATGTCAAATCCACATCCTTACATTTTGTAATGAGAATATTAAAAAAAGGGGAGTGGAAAATTTTCAAAGAACTTCATTTCTCGCTGGTCCCACACTCGAGAGTACGAGAGTATGGTGCAAGTAGTTGTGAAAACACCACATACAAGAACAGAAGGGAGGCAGCAAAAAAACAACCAACAACAACAGTAACACGCGGACCTGGTCACTGTAGGGCGAGAAATTAGGAGGGGGTGGGTGTGTGGGAATCTTTGTCAACCAGACGGAAGAATCATTGGCCGTCAGCAGAGTTTGACCTGCCTACCAAATGTTTTTTTTTACAATAAAACTTGAACCTGATGATGTCGTAAAATTAGCGACGAAACGTTGATTTTTTCCCGACTTAAAATTGGCCGATGTTTATTTATTTTATTAGTTTTGTCCATAGTCAGAATATATATATATATATATATATATATATTTATATATATATATATATATATATCACTATTAAAGGTCTATGGACTCGCCTTGTCCTGCCAAATGCGTTTTTGAACTAAGGTTCCCACATGCCGAGGCACCTCGACCTGTTGTGAGAGGTGTATGTTCCGGGGTCGCAGACCTTGGGCATACGGTAAGACTTGTTCGCTATTCCCATTGGAATAAACTGGTCGAGGCACGGAGAAGGGAATGCTGCGTCCCCACGGCAAACTCCTCTCCCGCTATCGGAAGGGCGTGGGACAAGTACCCAATGTCCGACCTACCCGATGCAGGTTTTTCTAAGGTTTTCCCTGCATTCCTTTAGGCGAATGCCGGGTAGGATCCTTAAAATATAGCCCGGGGGCCCCTAGTTAACCCCTGGCTACCTTCCTCTACCCTTCCGCATCCCCCCTTTCAAATCCCTTTCTATGGTATTAAAGGGGAGTTGCCCTAAGTGGATTACCCTCATGTAGCCTATTGCCCAAAAAAAAGCCTTGTCCTGCCTGACGACGTTTCGTCCCCCGGGAATCGGCAGACTGACTGCCCTGTTATTTATTTTGACACGAAGGAAAATCAAGAAGAATTTTAAAAGCTCTCGCATTTGCATATTTCTTGATTAATATAACGAGATCTTCAGAAACGTTAATGACGAAGCACGTATGAAGCATCACTACGCCAATCCCCTTGCATATATTCATTAATACACATAAAAGCACAGTAGAATTTTGTATGGAAATTCAGCGAGCCGACTTTTCTCATAAATATCCAGTCCACTTGTTTCTTGTTGCGCCTGATAATTTTTTGGTTTCCAAACAAGCCGCAAGTTTCCTTCACTTGGGGGAATTAAACCGAGTCCGACCTTATAAATTATTTGCCATTTCCGACGCTGTGGGACTTGCTGGAATATTAATTGCCCGCTCTCGTCAAAGGCGCCGCCGGAGAAGTTGGCGAACTTATCCGCAAGAAACCATCAATAACTTTAGTTAGTACAGTTATTTTTATTTTTAAAAAATAAGATTAAAATAATCAGCAAAATACAGCAAAGCAGACACGCGATATTGAGAAAGGCGATTCTATATATTACACCTTAATAGTAAGGAGGATACATAAATTTCCCAGTTCAGAAGCAGGTTTTCTTTTTGTTTTCCCCGTAATTGAAATCATTTCTGTGTTGCGTCCATTAATAATCGTCAACTACTAACGAGTCGTGTTCGTGGCTCCTCGTCGTAAACTTACGCCGCGGTTACGAGCTACAGCCATCATTATTAAAATTCACCTGCATATTTCTTTAGATTCTTATCGGAGATATTTTTCTTAAAAAAACGAATACGAATAATATATATATATGTGTAAGGGAAATCACACGCTTGGCAGATATTTATCCGAAAGGTGTAAAATATAAAAGTTTTAGCGGATATCGAACATTTATAAAGATATAAATAAGTAAACAAGTGGCCTTTGAGTCAGAAAATTATATATATATATCGACGTTTCGTCCTTTTCTATGGACATCTTCAAGTTTAATAATTTTGCAGCAAACAATACTTCTGAATATTTTTTTTTCTTATTTATTCATACACATCATTAGACCTGAACAGGTTCTAAAAACGGACGAAACGTATGTATATATTATTTTTGTTGGTAATAGAAACAATTTTCTGAGTCACGGCCGCTTGTTTATTTATTTAATGAATGAATGTGTAAGTATTTATTTGCTCTACAAAATTGGCCATGCAGATGCATGAAATTTCAATTAAATAAAAGAAGTTACTATAAAAGAATAAGAGGTTTTTTCTTAGGGTAACAGGCTACATGAGGCCAATCCTCGTGGTGGCAACTCCCCTTTTATAGCATAGGAAAAGGATTTGAAAGGGGGGATGCGGAAGGGTAGAGGAAGGTAGCCAAGGGTTAACTAGGGGCCCCCGGGCTGTAGTTTAAGCATCCTACCCCGCGGCAATTCGCCTAAAAGTCATGCAGAGAAAAACCTGCATCAGGTAGGTCGGGCATTGGGGCACTTGTCCCACGCCCTTCCGTGGATGGCGGGAGAGGGGTTTGCTGTGGGGTCGCAGCTTTCCCCTCGCCGTGCCTCGACCAGTTTAGGAGGCAGTTGGCCGACTGTTCCAATGGAAACAGTGAACAACTCTTACCGTATGCCCCAAGGTCTGCGACCTCGGAACATACACCTCTCAAAACAGGCCTCGCGGCTTGTGGGAACCTTAGTTCAAAAACGGAGAGAGGATAAGGCATCCCCAAAGGTAGCCCCTGCCTGTCTCCCCTGTGTCTGCCAGTGTCGCAGAAATGACAGTAAATTAATATAATTATTTTCAAGATAAAAGAAAAGCTATTTCAACTTAAACACATGTAAAAAATGAAAATAATTTACGTTTGATAGTAAATAATGAATGCAGACAAAAAAAGGGGGCGGGGGGTAGTTTAAATACCACCACACAACAACGTTTCAGGGATCCGTCTACAGGCGCTAAGGAGAGCCTAGGGAGACACAACTGCACTTGACCAGTTATATTACACTTTTTTGGCTATCTTACTTATTCATTAAACACATGCATACAGAACTATGGCCAGTTTCCTCGGTGGTCGACGCATGACATTACAATTTAGTGTCAATTAAATAAAACGAATCTTAGTAAATTAATATAA
>CM073594.1:3512849-3585349 GCA_037074705.1 Zhengitettix transpicula
TCTATTTCTCACAATTATGTTTTATTATCTCTCACTAAAGCCAAAAATAAAAATCAGTTAACCAATGGGCAATATTTACCTTTAAATAAAAGACTCTCTAGAGTCATTTTGGATTTTGGTCAAGTAAAATAAAAATAATTATATTTAAATTAAGTTATGATGATGATGGTTTCAGAAGAATACAGTATTCTCTTTGTTTTCCACGTTATTATTTTTCCGAACTCCTAATTTAGAAAGCAGAAATCTCTTACACATTACTTGCGTTGTTCATCTTTGGAATTTTAACGAAGAGGCAGGACTTGAGATTAATCCCCTACAATTATTAAAAGCACGAAACCGTCGGTCGTTAATAAAATTCCTTTGCCCCCTCCTGGTCTTCGCAGTAAATTCCTCTCCTCGGCCGCCGCCGGGATATGACAGTCTCTGGCGTCGCATAATATCTCTGGAGAGGGAGAGCGGCAGAGATATCGTATTCATAATACACCACGGGAACGCATTGTTGCCATTCTCTCTCTCTCTCTCTCTCACACACACACACACACACACGTGGCGCGTTCACGGTGGAAAGGTGAGGAACTCCTCCACGGTCTAATAACTGACTTCAAACACGTTCGGTGAATGTCAACAAGACTACAGTGCTGCATAAGGAGCAGCACACACACACTACACAGATATTCCGTACTTTACTGTCATTTTAAAAAAAACTGTAAACGAAATTTGAAATTTTTAAGTAATACAAACGTTTATAAAAGTCCACTTTGTGTGTTCCCTTATTCCGTTTTCTACTTTTTATATAGTCCCCTATGTTGATAATAACAATTAATTATACTCCCTTTTTTTCAACTATAGGGTTCACTGCTCAGTATATTATATACATACTGTAGTGATTAAAAGAATTCCGCCACGTTGCGGACGCCAAAATGTAATAAACAAAAAAAAAAATCAAATTTAATCAGCCCCACGTTGGGCGCCATTTTATGTAATGAACATTTAAAATGTAATTGATTCAATTTAATTTTATTCGTTCATTACAATATATTGTTATAATTTCAAAATTTTTCTCTATTGTAAACGACACCCCCCCATCAATGTAAATTAATATTTTACTGGTCGTTCTCTATTTAAATTGTTCATTTGGGCCACGGCAGTCAAAATTTTTTGCTATCTGCCAAATGTTTTCGTTATAATTAAATTTGTATTGTTCCCCCCCTTTTTTTTGGTAGTTTTAAACTTGAACCTGATCTTTCAGGTTTCTCTTCTTCTTGTTGTTGACCGGCGTCGTTACAGCCCTTTGTGAGCCTTAATGATATCCTTCCATCTATTCCTATTTTGCGCCTCTATTGTAATTATTTTGCAGTTTACAACGTGAACATAATGCGGTCGCAAAGTAAGGGATGAAACGTTGTTTAATCCTATATTAATAAATTACTTTTTCCGGCTTGAAATTGGCTAATGTTTATTTATATCAAAGATGTCTTCTCAGTAGTCAGAATACAAACATATATCGTTAACACATGTTATTGTAGCGGATCAAGTAAATATCAAAGGTTGGAAGATGTACCGAGGTCGTAATTGCAAAAGTACGCTCGTGACAGATCACCCTGCAACACTCATCTGTACACATGACGTTGCACGACTGCCTATATGCCGCCCGTTACGACCAGTTCAACGGATAAGATGATCAGCAGGTGACAGTAGCGGATTTACTAAATCTCAACGGCTGAAGGCGAGGTTCTAATAATTGAAAGCCTTCACTAGTTTGCCTTGTCTCGTCCTGTCCTGCCCCCCACGATTATGCAGAGGCTGCGCTACAAGTCTTTATTCGTAAATAAAGCTATAGTACAATGTCAGCTGAATGAAAATTATTATGACTTGATACATGTGAAAATTATATATTTAATTTTAACTCCCTTAGTCTTCGTGTTGCAACGTAATCTCATTTCCTTTCTCTAACTGTGAATTTATGGACGTCTGGCGTGGAAGCTTTATTTCGTCCTGCGGTGGCGAACATGTGCATGGCTGCAACAGCTGTTTTTATGGCGTAGTTAGCAAGCTAGGGGACATCATATATCTGCGAAAGAGCAAGGTTGTGCACTTTGCATAGCCCAAGCCTTTATCTCGGCCTCAGACGTATTGATACTTTCTTCTCGTTATCTGTCGCTCGCTCCAGTTGCATTTCTCTTCACAGTCTTATTGCAGACGATTCACGTAATTCAGATTTAAATCGACGATTTATCTAATAAATAAAACAGTCTGTGTGTATGTTCCTTATACACTCCTACACTCTGCGGAACAAATATCGTACACGTGTTCCTTGCGACCAGGAGACAAACACTGTCGGGGTGAGACTCCCCCCAGGAGCGGGATCCACGGGGTGGAAAATATTAAAAACATGGCCGATATTTGCCTCGAATAAATAGTTTCGAGGGTTGATAGTATTTATACCTCTGTTGTTTGTGTATAATTTCATCCCCTTTTGGCATGGGACGGAAGAACTCCTTAGGGGTATTTTTCAAAGATCAAAGAGATTGATGGTGTTTTTATCGACGTTATTTTAGTATAATTTCATCCCTCGTGGGTGGAGATGCAGAAGCGTTGCAACAAAATAACGAGAATATAACCGAGATTGGAGTCAAATCCGGGCTTGTGGATGTCGCTGGGTTTTTATTATAACTTTCATCTTGCCGTTTAACCCCCTCCCCCCATGTGTCCCCCGGTGGATGTAAATTTTGAAACATGCAAACACGGCCGATATTGGGGTCGAATATATAGTTTTGAGGGTTCATACATAGTATTTATACCTCTGTTGTTTGTGTATAATTTCAGTCCCGTTTGGAATAGGACGGAAGAACTCCTTAGGGGTATTTTTAAAGGTGAAAGTGATTGATGGTGTTTTTATCGACGTTATTTTAGTATAATTTCAACCCCCATGGGTGGGGATGGAGAAGCGTTGCAACAAAATAACGAGAATATAACCAAGATTGGAGTCAAATCCGGGTTTGTGGATGTCGCTGGGTTTTTATTATAACTTTCATCTTGCCGTTTAAACCCCCCCCCCCCCATGTGGCCCCCGGTGGATGTAAATTTTGAAACATGCAAACACGGCCGATATTGGGGTCGAATATATAGTTTTGAGGGTTCATACATAGTATTTCTACCTTTGTTGTTTGTGTATAATTTCAGTTCCGTTTGGAATAGGATGGAAGAACTCCTTAAGGGTATTTTTAAAGGTCAAAGAGATTTATTGTGTTTTTACCGACGTTATTTTAGTATAATTTCAACCCCTTACAGTATGTGAACCCTTAGGGGTGGGGATGGAGAAGTGTTACAAGAAAATTACGCGAATATAATCAAGATTGGAGTCAAATCCAGGGTTGTGGAAGTCGCTGGATTTTAATTATAATTTTCATCTTGCCGTTTAACTCCCCCAAGCGGCCCCCTTTGGATGGAAATTTTGAAACATGCAAACACGGCCGATATATGTATCGAATAAGTAGTTTTGAGGGTTAATTATATTGATAGTACTTCTACCTATGTTGTTTGTGCATAATTTGAGCCCCTTTTCGGCATGAGAGGGAAGAAATCCTTAGGGGTATTTTTAAAGGTCAAAGGGATTGATGGTGTTTTACCGATGTTTATTGTGTATAATTTCAGCCCCCTTTTTTAAAGGTCAAAGAGACTTATAGTGCTTATACCGACGTTATTTTAATATAATTTCAACCCCTTACAGTATGTGAACCCTTAGGGGTGGGGATGGAGAAGTATTACAAGAAAATTACGCGAATATAATCGAGATTGGAGTCAAATCCGGGATTGTGGATGTCGCTGGGTTTTCATTATAACTTTCCACTTGCCGTTTAACTCCCCCAAGCGGCCCCCTGTGGGTGTATATTTTGAAACACACAAACATGGGCTATATTTGCGTCGAATAAATAGTTTTGAGGGTTGATAGTACTTCTACCTCTGTTGTTTGTGAATAATTTCAGCCCCTTTCGTCACGAGAGGGAAGAACTTCTTAGTCAAAGAGATTGATAGTGTATTTACCAATGTTATTTGTGTATTATTTCAACCCCTTAGGGAGGAACAAGAAAATAACGCAAAAGCAACCGAGACTACTCGGGGGGTTATGCACATGTGACAACCGGGGAAAACGCCTTCTAGTGAATAATAAAACAATAATTAATACGATCCTCCATAATTTGTAATAGTCTCGATGTCTTATCTTTCGCCATTTCTGCAAATCGAGCAGATAGAAAACAACTTTTGGCAACGTGAACTCGTTTGGCGACTCTTGATTTATTTAAATATTTCACCCGCAGAATTCGTAACAGTTACAAAGTGGTACATTTGTGACACGTGCAATCCGATGCGATATTTATCTCAGGCCTGCTTAAGGTCACTGGATCGATCTACTTTAAGAAGGAAGACTTGCTGCCGAGGTCGACAAACTTGACGGTTCATGGGTTGACCCGAGGCTCCGCAGACGAGACGAGCCAAGTGTAACGTGACGCTGGTTCATATAAAGTTATTGCTTCCGTTTTTAAAGTGTTGTGGATATTCATAGTGGAAGCCGCTGAGACGTACAATGGAAGAGCAGGCTGTGAAAATTAATTAAAGGATTAAGGAGAAAAAAAAATTCTTTTTGAGCGGTTGCATGTTCCGGGGTCACAGACCTTGGGCATTCTCATTGGAATAGTCGGTCAGCTGCCTCCTAAACTGGTCCAGGCACGGAGACGGGAAAGCTGCGTTCCCACAGCAAACTCCTCTCCCGCTATCCAGGGAAGGGCGTGGGACAAGTTCCCAATGCCCGACCTACCTGATGCAGGTTTTTCTAGGGTTTTCCCTGCATTTCTTTAGGCGAATGCCGGGTAGGATCCTTAAACCATAGCCCGGGGGCCCCTAGTTAACCCTTGGCTACCTTCCTCTACCCTTGCGGATCCCCCTTACTATGATATGGGGAGTTGCCCAACGTGGATTACCCTCATGCAGCCTGTTTCCCCAAAAAAAGAATTATGATGCTGAGAGAATATTTTCCTAATTCTTCCCAACTACAGGAACGGATGGTGCTGTTTGAGTTGTCGCTGGTCTTTGCATCTGTGGACACTCGAGTGTTTCATACGTCAAGAAGGCTGCAATGTTCCTCGTTTGTCTGAGCAGCGAATGAGGCGGCCTTAAGGAAGGTAAGTTGTTATGTCGGGAGCAAATAAAGACATTCGGCGTCGTCGAGATAGCATCTGCGATCGTGGCAAGGTTGCGGAACGCACGGGGACTAAGTAGGCCACGCAAAGTGCGTGTTTTACTTTCATGACTGGCGGAATTTTTTGGCGACAGCTGCGCCAACGAGGCCGATTTACGGTAACTTTCCTTCCCGACGACGTATATTTTCCTGAGTTATTAACGGACTTGTCACCCACCCTGTTACGTTCAAAAAAATATTCCCTACCGCATACATACTGGACTTTCCCCCCCTCCTCCTTCCCCCCCCCGTATGAAATGTGGTCGTGAAAATAAGAACCAGCTTTTTTAGTCTAATATTTCTTGCTGCGGCTTGCAGTTATAAATATCAGAAGAAGAAGAAGAAGAAAAAAAAATCAACACACACATTTTTGTGATCCAACCAGCACGTGATTTAATTTCTCGTCGTGGCGAGTAAAGTGAGACACGCGTGTGGTGATTTGTCTGTTACTGTATGAATTACGGATGCGTTCTAGAGCGCCCTCAAGTCCTGCGTCATTCACATACGAGGGTGGTCTGAAACGTTTCCGACCTCAACGTGAAGATGGCAGCACTACAGAGATGGGAGCATCGCTGGGAGAAGTTACAAGGACACTTATATCATTGTTGGATCGGAAGCTTTTCAGACCACCCTCGTACATCCCTTTTACCTTTTAAAGAACAACGATAAATGTATATTTTTATTGAGTTTGAAAATAAAACAGACCCTGTCGAGGACTCGTCATTGGGTTTCACATACAGAACACTGACGTTTAGGGTTTTTAAACAAAAAATCAATAAGACAATTTCTACTCACAAAATAAGGGGGGGGGGGTTGATTAATAAGATTCATAAAAGAAAAGAAAAATATTGTTTCGACGTTTCGACCTCTTTTACGACATCTTCAGCTTGGACCTCATATAATATACAACAGGATTAAATATGTCTAGCCTCCAGAAGGTCCTTTATGAGGACGAAACGTGGTAAAATTTTAATTTTATTACTCAAAATTATATATTTACTCACATTATCATAAATGTCGGACATTTTTCTCAACAGTATTTAATATTGAATAAGAAAGGTAGACGTTTCTGGGATCCTTGTTCCTTTCGTCAGGTGCTGAGAAGAGGCTTTTGAGTTTTGACAGCTGACGAGTGCAGTTGTGTCGCTCTAGGCTCTACTCAGCACCTGTCAAGAATTGGAATTGGCTTATTCAAGATTCATAAATATCCAATTAAATCCCTTCGATTCCTTTTTGGAGGTTAAAACATTACCTACACAAAAGGTTGAACTTTCCGTGAACCACCAAGACTAACTCCTACTTGTTTTTCCTTTTCAACCTCTCTAATCCTTTAATTGAAAGAACAAAGATATAACGAGACTATTTTAAAGGGGCAGATCCGGAGACAAAATGCCACGTGTCATGCAGGTGCTCTAAATAACCCTCCATTAAGTAAAACTACATTGGGATTTCATCTCATTAATATTTTATGGTCTTTTAGTCAATAATATTATTTATGAAAAATGCTTATCCCTCACATGCGAGACCGTAGTTTCATAATTAATCTTGTAAAATACTGTAACGTGCATACGGGCGGGCGGCGTGGAATAAAAAAATAAAATTAATATTTTACTGTAACGTGCGACCGCCATTTTCCAGTTTATTGAAGGCTTCGCTCGCAGGTGAACCTTCCCAGAGAGCTCTGAAGGAAGCTACCCTTGGAACAGTCAGCCTACCTGATGCAGGTTTTTCTAGGGTTTTCCCTGCATTACTTGAAGGCGAATTGCCGGATAGGATCCTTAAACCATAGCCCTTGGATACCTTCCTCCACACCTTTTAGGAGAGATACGAAGGGGCTACCTTTGGGTATGCCTTTTTCTCTCCGTTTTTGAACTAAGGTTCCCACGAGCCGAGGCACCTCGGCCTGTTCTGAGAGGTGTATGTTCCGGGGTCACAGACCTTGTCCATAAGGTAAGAGCTGTTCGCTGTTCCCATTGCAACAGTCGGCCAGCTGCCTCCTAAACTGGTCGAGGCACGGAGAAGGGAATTCTGCGTCCCCACAGCAAACTCCTCTCCCGCCATCCAGGGAAGGGCTTGGGACAAGTATCCAATGCCCGACCTACCCGATGCAGGTTTTTCTAAGGTTCACCCTGCATTTCTTTAGGCGAATGCTGGGTAGAATCCTTAAAATATAGCCCGGGGGCCCCTAGTTAACCCTTGGCTACCTTCCTCTACCCTTCCGCATTCCCCCTTTCAAATCCCTTCCTATGCTACTAAAGGGAAGTTTCCCAATGTGGATCACCCTCATGTAGCCTGTTGCCCTAAAAAAACCTTCCACCACCCTTCCGCATCCCCCATTTCAAGTCCCTTTCCTACGCTCTAAGAGAGGAGTTGCCACCATGTGGATTACCCTCATGTAGCCTGGCCACACCTAAAAAAATAACTGTTGATGACACTAAGCAAATATTAGATACGACATAACAACACAGTGACATGAGGTTGAAACCCACCGGATTACAATTGACGAACGTTCAAGTCGTCTGGAGAAAATGTCGGCAACTTCTGTTATCACTTTGAAGGACAAGGAGTCGACAATTGCGTTTCGATTGTAGTTTATTCACCAGACGAAGGTAAATGTTTCATCCACTGCGCCTTTACTGATCCATTTAGAGCTCCGTTGGTTCCAACCCTTCCTTTCCTAGTGTATCGCGTCACTGACACCATCAGGAAGGTCCTCATTACAAGTCTGAAGATTACCCCAACTGTCCCTCACTCATTTTCTCAAATAAGAAAAAAGTTTGTTTCCGTCACAGGCACTTACTTTTGACTTCCTCGGCAATTTGTCAGTGTCGAGTTTGCAATTACCGGGGGGAAAAGGGGAGGGGGAGGGGGGGGAACAAACTGATAAAGTTTGAGCTATTCATTTTCATAAACACTACTGGCGCAACTTTTAACACTTATTCCTTAAACATTGACAGCAGTGTTCTTGCAAGAAGCCATTTACATGCTAATAACGTGCGAGTGAGGCAACGGGAAAAATGAGGAAAATCGATTATGGGGGTCTTGAAGATAAAAAAGAACAAACCCTCGTAAATAAACATGAGAAATAATACGTGTTCATTGATAACGAAATCGGGGAATTTTGCAATCGCGACTGGTTTGGTTGTGTCTGTTCCGTGAGCCACGGAAGGCCCAAGGAAAGATTCGCACTTCAACACGGAAACTGCGACCAAAACAAACTCATTTATATTAATATTGATGACTAGTCAGGAAAATAATTAATAAACATCGGCCAAGTTTTAAGTCAGAAAAAAATAATTTATGAATGTAAAATTAAACAAACCTCAGCAGGTTCAAGTTAAAAAAAAAATTACAAAATTTTCGGCCTCAGCAAACTTGATGAGGTTCTTTAATTTTACATTCATAAATTATTTTTTTCTGTCTTAAAACTTGGCCGATGTTTATTTATTAAATTTATTTATATCAATTACAAAGGGATAAAAATGCCCTTGTTCATAATTTTTTTATTATTATATTATTATTACCAGATCAAAACCCTGTCTCGGAATTTTCAATTACCCCAAATGGTTTTGATTTTATACAATGTTGTTTCAACACGGACCTTGGTTGATCTCCTCAATAGCATCGTAGGTACGAGGGCAGCCAAAGTGACAAACATAATTTCTCGAACACAGATAAAATTAATTTAAGAGACGGAAAGGAACTTGAAAACAATAAATGAACGAAATTGAAGTCAGTAATGGGACTGGATACGGTAATTGGACAGTCGTGGTCATCAGGAGTGACTCTGAAGACGAGGAGCTTCACGTAGTGGTTGCAAATTAAACTGTTGGTATTCACAATGAGCATGCATGCATGAATAAATTACACACATCACTCAAGCTTTTCCTTTTAGGTGTAGCCAGGCTACATGAGGGTAATCCACGTGGTGGCAACTCCCCTTTAATAGGATAGGAAGGGATCTGAAACGGGGGGATGCGAAAGGGTAGAGGAAGGTAGCCAAGGGTTAACTAGGGGCCCCGGGCTATGGTTTAAGGATCCTACCCGGCATTCGCCTACAAGTAATGCAGGAAAAACCCTAGAAAAACCTGCATCAGGTAGGTCGGGCATTGGGCACTTGTCCCAAGCCCTACCCTGGATGGCGACTTTGCTGTGGGGTCGCAGCTTTCCCCTTCGCCGTGCCTTGACCACTTTAGGAGGCAGCTGGCCGACTATTCCAATAGGAATAGCCGACAATAGCCCAAGGTCTACGACCTCGGAACATTCACCTCTCAAAACAGGCCTCCGCATGTACGAACCTTAGTTCAAAAAGAAACCAGAGAGAGGAGAAGGCATCCCCAAAGGTAGCCTTCTCCAGAGCTCGTCAATCAACAGATCGCGAATATAAATAAATAAATAAATAAATGAAACAACAACGCCAGCGACACCTGAGGCCGACAACAATGTTGCTACGAACATGGTAATACAGATCGTGCTTCACGTGTACAAGTGTCCTGATGGTCACATCCTCAGTGTTGTTCGTGCATGTGCTGCAACTCCAGTATCACATCTACTGCTGTAGTGCTCTTCCCCTGGGACAGCCTGCATCATTATTCCTCGTTACAGAAAACACACCCCCTCGCAGTTAATCTCCAAAAATATAAATAAAAATTTGTAACTTTTGGTGACGAGGCTCGTTTGTTGTCTCCAGCACGCGTGATTCCCAGGGTTGACCGCACGTGTTCGTAGGAGTGACACAACGTCAGGTGCCGTTGCGCTCCCGAGACCTACTAATGGATCCGGTGTCTAGGCTAGCTAATAAACTATTGTGCAGCAACCCGCAGCGAGCGGCTCAAGGGCAACGACAACCTGCCCCATGGGTGAACTTGCAAGACAGTAACTAGGATGAGAGAAACTAGATAGGTTTGGGGACATGGAAACTTGTACACTTGGATTTGGTGCAGTTGACTGAAATAATGTTCAGGACAAGTTGAAGTATTGTGGAATTACTTAAACCTCCAGGTAGTGGATCACTGTCAAAATCAAATTTTGTCATATGCTCGATCTTCAAAGATTTCACACCTGGCAAGCGTTAGATGACGTTCCTAATGTCAACAGTTTTAGTGGATTTTTATAGACACGAGTACGAGGTTTTAACCTTTCTTTCTGTAAGAGTAAAATATATAATTGTGAATGATCAGAGAAGGACGAGTGTGTTTATGAGTGAGAAAATAATATATCCTAATTAATGGAAAAAGTTACGAAACTATTGTAATAAACATCGTTGCAATGAACAGCGTCCTCGTGGTACCAGGGTGGCTGTGGCTCTACTTGCCAAGGAGACCCCCCGTTAAGGCAAAGAATTTGAACGTACGGCGTCGGACTTTGAGGTAAAAATTAAAATATTCCCAGCAAACATGGCGGCGGATAATATTGCGTGTGCATACGAATGTGGGAGCTAATTAGAGGTGTCGGAAATTCTAAGCACGACAAGGATTCGCAAATGAAGGCCGGTTCACGACCCCCGGGATTCAATTAGCGCGACGTGGACAAATGTCGGGGCCCGGGCGAAGGCATTTCTGATCCGAAATTTCTCGGAGCGAACGTCATTAGGACAGGCATGTGTGACAAATGCAGGCCGACGTGTTATTGGCACAGACATATGTCGGGACTCGCGGGGATAAGGGTTTATTAACGTGCCATGGCCGCCCGGGACATTCTTGAGTAATGGCGGACGATGTGCGGTCATTATGGCCGATAGCCCGGGCGTGTACTGCTAACGATTTACGTAAATAACAGATTATCTCCACTACTGTACTTTTGCATAATATTTTATGCATGTGGGTGCCGCAAGGGGCGGGGTTGAGGAGATAAGCGAACCCCGGGTTACTGAACACATATCTCAACCCCCCCCCTCCAACAGGGTCGCTCAAAATTGCTCTTCACGGGCCTCTTATCTAAGGGCCATGTTTCAATTCTGGGATTCAGACTGGCGTCACGTTGGAGGAGACGTTACAAATGGCTGTCACGTGTTATACTTGATATATACATGTTATAAGACAGATGTAATGCGAAGGTTACCTAAATGTTTTACGGTTCAAATCATTCAGTCGATGGAAGCTGCCTGCGAGGGCTATTCTCTCTTAGACACAACCTTGTAGGAGAGACGGAAGCGGCTACCTTTGGGGATGCCTTCTTCTCTCTCCATTTTTGATCTAAGGTTACCACAAGCCGAGGCACCTTTACCATTGGAATAGTCGGCCAGCTGTCTCCTAAACTGGTCGAGGCACGGAGAAGGGAATGCTGCGACCCCACAGCAAACTGCTCTCACGCTATCGGAAGGGCGTGGGACAAGTACGCAAAGCCCGACCTACCTGATGCAGGTTTTTCTAGGGTTTGTCCTGCATTTGTTTAGGCGAATGCCGGGTAGGATCCTTAAACTATAGCCCGGGCGCCCCTAGTTAACCCTTGGCTACCTTCCTCTACCCTTCCGCATCCCCCCTTTCCAATTCCTTCCTATGCTATAAGAGGGGAGTTGCCACCATGTGGATTACCCTCATGTAGCCTGTCTACACCCCGAAAAAACTAAGGTTTCATCCAGGGAAGGGCGTGGGACAAGTACTCAATGCCCGACCTACCCGATGCAGGTTTTCCCAGGGTTTTCCCAGCATTTCTTTAGGCGAATGCCGGGTAGGATCCTTAAACTATATCCCAGCAGCCCTAGTAAACCCTTCCCCATCCCCCCTTTCGAATCCCTTCCTATGCTATTAAAGGGGAGTTGCCGAATGAAGATCACCCTCATGTAGCCTGTTACCCTAAAAAAAAATATCGCCTGCGAAGGTTTCCTAAAAGGTTTTTACGGCTCGAATCACGCAGTCCTTGAAGAAAGATTTTCAGAGGTTCTTCTGCCTCCATGTCATTTCTCACCTTCTCTCCAGAATTGAAAAGAAAAATTTACGTCTGACTGAAAAAAAAAAATTAGTAACACGAAAGGTAGCCAAATACAGAGATAAATAAGTGACGATAATAAATAGCACACAACGTTGTTCCTTTCTTCAGGTTCTACAAAGTACTGACTAGTGCAGTTGTGTCACTCTAGGTTCCTATAATCACTTCTTTCTTCTGTATTTGGCTACCTCTGTTATTTTTTTTTTTCAATCAGTCGAAAATTTTTACATTTGAAACGTTGTTAATTTAATTAATAAATTCTATTTTTTTTCTGACTTATAATTGGGCTGATGTTTATTAATTTAGTCAGGATATGAATTTGCATATTTCACTAAGGAAAGTTACAAATACGTCGTGGATGAAATCCGAGGCTATGTGTTTATGTTTGACCTGATGTAAGGGTTCCGGGTTCTTCGCCCTTCGAGAAGTTGTCTGCAAAGTTGCGATTTAATGAGGGCGCTGCCTTCCCATAAGGTGACGGTCGGGGAACGAGAAATCGGAGAAGAATGTTTTAGCTGCGTGGAAGCTCGTCTGCGTCTGTCTGTATACGGAGAAGGTGAGATTTCTGCTTCCCTGATTACATTAAGTCGGAGGAATAATAAATGTACGTACCTAATATTCATATGTGAATATTCCCATGAAATAACGGGGCGGTTTGCTTTCGCATTTATTGAACCGCGCCGCGGAATAATCAGTGAAGGAACAGTTGACGCCATTTACAGGCACCGACACTTTCAAAGTAATGAAATAACAATCAAATGTTTATTAAAACATTTTTTTTAGGGCAACAGGCTACATGAGGCTAATCCACATTGGGCAACTCCCCTTTAATAGCATAGGAAGGGATTAGAAAGGGGGGATGTGGAAGGGTAGAGGAAGGTAGCTAAGGGTTAACTAGGGGCCCCCGGGCTATGGTTTAAGGATCCTAACCGGCATTCGCCTAAAGAAATGCAGGGAAAACCTTAGAAAAACCTGCATCGGGTAGGTCGGGCATTGGGTACTTATCCCACGCCCTTCCGATAGCGGGAGAGGAGTTTGCTGTGGGGACGCAGCATTCCCTTCTCCGTGCCTCGACCAGTTTAGGAGGCAGCTGGCCGACTATTCCAATAGGAATAGCGGACAACTCTTATGCACTGTGTAAAATATTAAATTGGTAACCTAAAACACAAAGGAGCAAAAATTGTTTACCAATCTGAACGTTTATAATTCATTTGTGTAGAACAGAAATTTAAATAAAATTATTTACAAGTAATTACATGACGATTGGTGCAACAACGTAAAGGCCGAAATTACTGAGGTCTATATTTACACTGAACAATCGATATATACAAAATAATATTTCCCTACCCCGCCGTTAATAGCAAAATCACTTGCTCTAGGTGCGTGACGTCACGCTCATCACTCTAGAGTGATATTTGCATTCTTCCTCTATTTCTTTTCTTCATTTCTTAAATAAAAAAATTGTTTGGACACGACTGAAATAACTTTATGGACATTAAATGGCTTTTTGAAGCGCGTTTCGTTCGACCGATATAACAAGAATTGCGAATGAAACGATGAAACTATTTTTTATTAAATTTAATAAATTAATTTTTTATTTTACGTCCCCACAGAAAACTCCTCTCCCGCCATACAGGGAAGGGCGTGGGACAAGTACCCAATTCCCAACATACCTGATGCAGGTTCTTTTAGGGTCTTCCCTGCATCACTTTGAGGCGAATGCCGGGTAGGATCCTTAAACTATTAACCCTTGCCTACCTTCCTCTACCCTTCCGCATCCCCCCTTTCCTATGCTATAAGAGGGGAGTTGCCACCATGTGAATTACCCTCATGTATCCTGTTACCCTAAAAAAAACAACAGGAAAGGTTGCGTGGTATTTCCACGATCACTTGTTTGGTCTGTATTTGCCTATCTTCCTTATAATTACCTATTGACTACAGTTTGCATCCCTGTAAGTCGTAGTATTCGTTAATTGACACCATCATTCACTATTTTTAAAAAATTTAATATTTTATTTTGAGCCTCCGGTTTCAAGGCATTTATGCTTAAACGTCTGAAGGAATGTCACGATGCAGGTTGCAAATAAACTGTCCAAGAGTCTCTCTTAATAAGGGAACGTGTGACACACACAGCGCATGAAACAGCTCACAAATAATTAAATAAATTAACATTAAATTGGTTTCCTTGCTTCCTCGGTGGATTGGATTATGCTAATTCTGCTCCTCGCTAATTATCCTACGCCAAGTAATCCTACGCTAATCACATATCGTAGAAACGTCTTCCACTATCGATTATAAATTACAGTCATTTAAAGCTTGTGTAATAAAGTAACAGTTTTTGCGGTTATAAACCTGATTTTGCCCTGATCACCAATCATAGAGAAATGATTCACGTCGCAGGTGTCTAGCGAACGTTAACAGTTCTAGGGCTGTGTTACATAAGCGAGATCCTCGTAACACGTTCAAGGAGTTTAGTCACTTCCTTTTGTATTCTTCGGAGAAGTCGTGTGTGTGTGTGTGTGTGTGTGTTACGTATAGACTTTAAGCGCATATTTTTAGGGGTCAAAGACATTGATAGTGTTATCTGCGTATAATTTCAACCCCTTACAGAACAGAAAAGGAGCACCCTTAGGGGTGGGGGTGGAGTGGCACTACACAAAAATAACGCAAAAACAACCAATATTGGAGGCGAATCCAGGGTTATGGATGTCACTGAGTCTGTGTATGAGATTCAACTTGCCATTTAGTCCCCAGGAGAGGGGATGGAGAAGGGCGAAATTTAGAAAAAACATGTAAACACGGTCGACATTTACGTCGAATAAATACTTTTTTTTGGGGGGAGGGGGGGGGGTCAATGCGATTCTTAATATTTCTGTACATGTTGTCTATGTATAATAGCTTCGACTTTGGAAGGGAGCACCGTTAAGGGCGGGGGTGGTGGTGCGTTACATAAAAATAACGCAAAAGCAACCAAGATTGGAGGCGAATCCAGGGTTACGGATGCTACCTGAAGTCTTTGTATGAGATTCAACTTGCCATTTAATCCCCAGGAGAGGGGATGGACAGGGGTGAAATTTAGAAAAAACATGTAAACTCGGTCGACATTTGCGTTGAATAAATACTTTTTGGGGGTCAATGCGATTCTTAATATTTCTGTACATGTTGTCTATATATAATTGAATCCCCTTTCCGCTTTGGAAGGGAGCACCGTTAAGGGCGGGGGTAGTGGGAGGTGTATCACATAAAAATAACGCAAAGGCAACCGATCGTTATTTAAATCAGGACAACGCCGGGCTTCCAGCTAGTAAATAATTACGTGTCTGTAAAAAGTCAATAATAGATTTATTAGTAAATATATAAATATATTGTAGCAATAATTAATTAGGCCATTAATTGTTTGGACATAAAATTTGAATTGTTTGATAAATCCATTATAGCGGCCTGACCGAACAAAGCAACAATAGAAAAGCGAGTTCAGCCGCTTTTGTTGAAAAGTCAAAATGGCGTTTGCGCGCATTGAAAGTCTGGCAGTTTAAGTCTATAGCCAGCCAGGAAAGGAAGTCAGTTTTTTTTTACGTCTACAGCAAGCTAGGATAGAGTTGGTGATGAAAGATTGCTGTGGACGGATGAAGTTTTTCTGGTGAGCAACAAAGAGCGGAATAGTAAAGTTGTCAGTTTAAGTCTACAGCAAGGAGCTAAATGAAAGTTAGTTCACTTCCGAAAGAATAAACAGTTAAAATAAATCTTCAAGGAGCCACGTTGCAGTTTAAGTCCAAATCAGTAAAAGACTAATAAATCTACGAATCATAGGATTCCTGTGAGGCATCAGGTAGCTGACATTCAGGAGGATCATCCGAGTTCCTGGAAGCCGATCAGTTTTGACTTCAATAGTGTAAAGTCTGTGAGTTGACTTCTAGAATCAGTGTAAAATATTGCAACAGTGTACTTCAGAAACCAAAAAAAGATTGCCTGGTACCAGCTGGACAGATGTAAGTAACAAAACCAAAACTAATGATTAATTGTAAACTTTAATTAAAGGATAAAGTCAGATTTCGTTCTCTTTTAATTGTCAATCAGAGTTAATTGCTTTACTTTTAAATTTCTTTCTATCGACATATTGTTCAGGTAAATTGTGATCTGTTTGTTAATAAGATTTTTAAATCAATTTCTTGTGTCCGTTATGAAACCCAGTAGAGGCCGTGAGAGAGAGAGAGAAAGACCTCAAATTTTGTGTCTGTAATTATCTTTATTGCCACATAATAAATAAATATTATGTTTGTTAATTTTGATTATTATTTCTTTTCATTAACGCCTTCCATTTAATTATTACAAAAATGGCGCTTCAACGTTAGGCAAATTCTTTAAATTAAAATTAAATTAAATAAAGACACTATTTTGATTATTACAATATATATATATATATATATATATATATTACGCCTTCAGAAAATTGATATTATGCGTAAATGAAATTAATTTAATTTTTTCCCTGCCGTCTGGGGGCTGTTTGAACCTTGATGGCGTTGAAACGTCCAATTTAGCAACGGTATGTCGGGTAAGTTTTTGTTACCCTGCACACAGATGTCTCTCTGATCGCGAGGCAGCCGTACGTAATTGACAGTAACGAACTCGCACTAATGCCAACCATTCCTCTCCGTAATGAAAATACTTTTTCAAGAGGTTCTACTAATTTAATGTGTTGTATAATGAAGACAAGCAAGGACTCTTCCAGAAGGAAAATTAAGCCTCAATTCACGTTAATGTATTTCTGCCAGATTCTGGGATAAGATAAATAACAGAAGCAACAGCCTTCGATCCAAAAACAACTCACGTGCTGAAGGCTAGAAGGAACCTTTCACACACACACACACAAACAGTGGAGGAAGATGCTTTAGAAGGAGTGTTATTCCAAGTCTGATTCGGCAAGAGTGAAAACTTCCCGAAATTAATAAAAAAACGTTCGGTTTTATTAATAAAAAAAATGTTTACTAATTTATAACAACGTAAACTGAGACTGACTTCTATTAAAATGGGAAATTAATTGAAAGTTCTTTTGTTACATGAGTTAAGAACACAAGAACGGATTTGTAGCTGCTCCCATTAGCAAAGATGTTCCATGAACTGATTATTTCATAAAATCTGAACGAGCAGTGATACAGACAGTCCTTTCAGTTATTTTTTATTAATAATTTTAAATGCGCTGGTTGTTAGAAAATTAACCAGTAGAAACCAAACTCCGTTCAATTAACTTCCACCACATAAAGCCAGGGAAATTTATTGCTTTTATAGCGAGAAGCGTTGAAAAAGGTCTGCGACGCAAAATATTGCCTGTGTGTGTGTGGGCTGCGGTCTCGAGCTAACTACAATTATTTAAGCACTAGCTGGGGGGTGCCCGGCGTTGCTCGTGTACTTATTTATATAAACTCGAAAAAGTATTTAATTGAATACTTAAATATATTCCTTGAATATTTCAGGATATAATCGTCACTCAGTCTTCATACATTACGAAATATTACATTGATGAAATTGTTAGCTAGACTCACAACTAATACAGCGCAAGGATGGTAAAGTAATTCGTATTCTTCTTTATTACCATTCGATGGAATATTGCTGTATAAAATATTTCTGCTTTATTTCATTCCTAATAAAGGAGATATTTCCTTTGTTCGTTGCGTAGTAACGTCTTTCTCTCGCGTGACGTCATTGTCTCTTGGCGCGCAGTAATTTAATATTTTATGATCACGGATTTTAATTATAATTCTTTCCACATATATGCTAGGGGTTTCTCACCCTCACAGTACCGTTTCTCGTGTTTTGAAGAATATGTGTACCAATTTTTGTTGCATTCTGTCCACGCGATAAAATTTGTATAAAGAACAACGTAAATACATACATACATACATACATACATACATACATCCTTTTTAATTACATAGATAGATTGTTGCAACTCACTCATTGAACTGCAGTCGGAAACAGTCGGTCTGATGCCTTCAGCCACAGCAAACAGTAGCTGGTAGGACGTGGGACAAGTAGCGTGAGTGCGACATTCCTGGGGAGAAAAAAAAAGAGAAAATAAGTAATTACTTCACACTGATCACTTTATAACTTCCAGATAATTCGTGAATAGGAAAAAATTCTTGAATAAATCAAATTTGTTTAATAAGATTATTTTAATAAAGAGCGTAGGTTTTCCCGACGTATGAAGAGTTCTCGGTCACCTGACGAAGACGGCGGTGTCAGCCATGGAAACGTTGTGCTCAAATCACGTTACCCGACCGGAAACCCGAGGACTCTTTACACAAGATTATTTTAATCAATTCTAGAAATTTTCCTTCTTACGTAACAAAAAAATATTTAAAATAAATTTATTATTTAAACCCATAGATTAATATTTATTTTCAATGATTGCGTCCAAGTGAAATTAACAGTGTTTACGATTCTTTTTCCTCCAAAATGTTTTCTATTACACATTTATTACCGTGGAATCTGCTTTACACAATTTAAAATAAACCATTAAATGAAAAATTTACATCAGATTGAAAATTAATCTGTCTGAAATTCAGACATGATAAGTTTCTGGGGTCCTTGCTCCTTGTCTTCAGGCTGCTAAGAAGAGCCTAGAGCGACACAACTGCGCTGGTAACTTGAGCAAACTCATTTCTGGTTATTAATTTTCAATCATGGCATCTTTCTGACGCTCTTCAACGTGAAGCCATCCTCACACCTTTACTGTACCTTGAGGGCACTTTGCAAGTCTGTTTTCTGTTACGAAACACGCGGCTGCCCGACGTTTATCTACAACGTTTGTAATATTTTTGATGATTGAATTACGGCCGGATGTGCAGATAATGAGGATTGTTAATATGTGACGGTAAGATACTCAGCCTCGTCGTGGGGTGTTTTTATTTTTTTTTCCGGGCCGCAGCGTTCATTTGAATAATTGTATCGTGATAGTCGACAATGGCGACGAGGAAGCGCGCGTCGCGTCGTGGGTGGCGGCGCACGGCAACAATCAGCCTCGGCAACGGCGATTAGTCGGGACCAGGAAGCAACCAGCGTCAAGGGATGATGTCAGCCCTGAGCGGCCACACGACCAACGGACTCAGACAACGTGTGATGCTACATACTTCACATTGACATTACAAAAAACAATTATGGACTAATCGGTTTAAACTTTACTGCGAACAAATCAGTGACACGGAGACATTAATGAACCGTTAGTCTCACGAGAAAATTAATCAACTAAAATATAAATTACGAATAATTTAACATTATAAAGATATATTTTTTTAGGGTAACAGGCTACATGAGGCTAATCCACATAGTGGCAACTCCCCTTTAATAGCATAGGAAGGGATTTGGAAGGGGGGATGCGGAAGGGTAGAGGAAGGTAGCCAAGGGTTAACTAGGGGCCCCCGGGCTGTATGTTAAGGATCCAACCCGGCATTCGCCTAAAAGTAATGCAGGGAAAACCCTAGAGAAACCTGCATCAGGTAGGTCGAGCATTGGGTACTTGTCCCACGCCCTTCAGATAGCGGGAGAGGAGTTTGCTGTGGGGACGCAGCATTCCCTTCTCCGTACCTCGACCAGTTTAGGAGGTAGCTGGCCGACTATTCCAATGGGAATAGCGAACAACTCTTACCGTAAACCCAAGGTCAGCGACCCCGGAAGATACACCTCTAAGAACAGGCCGAGGTGCCTCGACCTGTGGGAACCTTAGTTCAAAACCGGAGAGGGAAAGGCATCCCCAAACTCCTCTCCCGGTATCGAAAGGGCGTGGGACAAGTACCAAATGCCCGACCTACCTCTAGGGTTTTCCCTGCATTTCTTTAGACGAATGCCGGGTAGGATCCTTAAAATATAGCCCGGGGGCCCTAGTTAACCCTTGGCTACCTTCTTCTACCCTTCCGCATCCCCCCTTTCAAATCCTTTCCTATGCTATTAAAGGGGAGTTGCCCAACGTGGATCACCCTCATGTAGCCTGTTGCCCTAAAAAAAAGGTTTAGTTTGGTCCCAGAAACCGCGACTCTGTCCTTCAGTGTATGGTTTTCTTTTACTTTACGAGACTTTGTATAGGTTCCTGTATTAATACACAAGTATTGTTAATTACATTACTGTAAAAGTCCAACTCCAGCATTGCGCATCTCTGACCAAGTGAAATCGCACTTTGAGATCTTTCCTCGTCGTGGTTGTTTTCTCTTTGCCGGACGTACATGACACACACGTAGCGCGGTGTCTCGCTGACGAAACAGTAAAGGATTACTAATGGAATTACTGCGGCACGTCCTCATCCATCATCCCCCGTCCAGGAGCCTCCCTCGAACCGTCCTTCACCGCGGAAGCTTCAGCTCTCCAAACACCGCTCCAGGGCAAATATTAACTACACTCGGACTTCATCGCCCTGGAAGCTGTTACATAAATAATTGGAAATGAACTTGATTACAGACTGAAATATATATTGACAAGTCAAGACGTTTCATCTTGCCTGCAGGTTATTTTCAGGCAACACTGATAGAAGACTTAAGGCAGAACACATATGGGAAAAAAAATATACCCAAGGAAGCCTGTGAGAGCTTTCTCTCGCAGGTGAACCTTCCCAGAGAGCTCTGGAGGAGGCTACATTTAAGGGGTGCCTTCACATGTCTCTGGTTCCCACATGCCGAGGTCTGTTCTGAGGTGTGTATGTTCCGGGCTAGCAGACCTTGGGCATACGGTAAGAGTTGTCCGCTGTTCCTATTAGAACAGTCGGCCAGCTGCCTCCTAAACCGGTAAAGGCACAGTGAAGGGAATGCTGCGACGCCACAGTGAACCCCTCTCCTCGCCATCCTAAGGAAGGGCGTGGGACAAGAACCTAACGCCCGACCCTGGACCTGATGCAGGTTTTTATAGGGTTTTCCCTGCATCACTTTTAGGGGAATTGCCGCGGGGAAGGATCCTTAAACCATAGCCCGGGGGGCCCTAGTTAACCCTTGACTACCTTCCTCTACCCTTCCGCATCCCCCCTTTCAAATCAGTTTCCTATGCTATAAGAGGGGAGTTGCCACCATGTGGATTACCCTAGACATGGCCTGTCTACACCTAAAAAAACACATATGAAATACAAAACCAAAGACCGAACCTTCCAGAGATTATGTAACAAAACATTCATAGATGTTGCTTTATGAAATAGATTAAATTATCAAAATGGAACAAAAGACTCATTTCTAAAATTAATGGTTACTTACGAGGTTAATTTTTTACGTCGAAAAGTACCCACAATTATTTTTGTAAAGTTATAATTTTTTTAAAAAAATATTTTGAACACCAGGATGTAAAATACGCCAAAATGGCGACGTAGTAATTTATCAACTGAGACACTTCGGTCGTGCCAATTCTGCCAATATACCACAAAAATATATTCATTAAACCAAAAAAAAAATGCGACTTCTTCAGGTAAACAAAAATTTTGAGTTTTGTTAAGAGACTAGGAGGTTCTTGCGTGTTTGTTTTCTACACCTGAAGAAAGGAACAAGGTTGTGTGGTATTTATATCATTACGAATGTGAGGTCGGATACGTTCCAGATTTTTCTAAAGGAATATTTTATTTGGAGAGACATGAGAGTCATATGAGAACGTGTTCCGTGCGTCAGGAATTTTCTCTTGTAATAAGGTGTAGGTGTAGCCAGGCTAAATACAGGGTAATCCACATGGTGGCAACTCCCCTTTAACAGCATGGGAATATCTTCAGAGATTTGCTACTTTGAATTGAGGCTCCTCTTCCCAGAGACAACAAGCTTAATGAGGTGAGGTTCACACACACGCGTTCGCCCTCAGATCCAACGTTATGCACGGGAAAGGAAAGAGCAAAAAAAAAAGACCCGAAATAGGAAAGAAAACTGAGAGAAAACGTTCGGATTTCTCGTGCAGACGAGTTGATCACAAGAGTTGGTCCGACGACGACGACGCAGGAGGTGATTTCACTTGAACCCGCTTCACCGTTACTATTCCTAGTTGCTTGCTGGCTAGGAAGTTGGCTCTCGCCCAGAATATCCTCGTTCATCACACACACACTCTCAAATTGGACGAATAACATTACTTGGATTTTATTACACGATGCACGGAGCCCGTTCTCATATGACCCTCATGTGCCAGTTCATGAACGTATGTTACAATTAAACGATGCATTAGCTCACTTATAAGAACAACACACCCGCAGTTACGAAATATATTTATTTTTGATAGTGATAAGAGAAAGGTCCTGGGTAACGATTCCCGTTCCTGTCGGCAATTTTTTCCTCACGAATAATATATACAACTTATCCTCTTTCCTCTTCACGTGATATTTACTTATACAACCTGCCTTGTAAGTTAGTAATACGAATAGAGGAGGTGTTAATCTTTTTTTTTTAGGGCAACAGGCTACATGAGGGTGATCCACCTTGGTTAACTCCCCTTTAATAGCATAGGAAGGAATCTGAAAGGGGGGAAGCGGAAGGGTGGAGGAAGGTAGCCAAGGGTTAACTAGGGGCCCCCGGGCTATGGTTTAAGGATCCTACCCGGCATTCGCCTAAAGAAATGCAGGGAAAACCCTAGAAAAACCTGCACCAGGTAGGTCGGGCATTGGGTACTTGTCCCAAGCTCTTCCCTGGATAGCGAGAGAGGAGTTTGCTGTGGGGACGCAGCATTCCCTTCCCCGTGCCTCGACCAGTTTAGGATTTTCTGCTAGAAGTTTAATACTAATGAATTCAAATAACTTATTACGGATAAATTCTACAACGTTGTTAAACATTTCTACTGACGAAAGGTGACAAAATATGTTTTTTTTATTATTATCTGATAGACACAGAACAAAATACAAAAACGTATATCTACTGAAACGTACTTGACTATGTTAAATAAATTATTTATTAATAATTAAAAATTAGTACTCATACGTTTCAATGAATCATGCATAAATTCAATAAGTTTCTCAAGGAAATTCCATTCGTCTTAAATTTCCATTCAAAATCTTGTAAACGTGCGACCTATGCAAAGGATAAGGATATATATATATATATATATATATATATATATGACTACTGAGAAAATAAATAACATCAGCCATCATAGATATGGACCACTGCAGTCAGCAGAGGATGTGACCTAACTATCAATTCTTGTTAAAAACTTGCACCTGACGAGGTCGCAAAAATAAGCGATGAAACGTTGTATAATTTTACATTAATAAATTAATTTTTATTATAGTTACTAATATAGTCTATAAATTTTTTTTCGCTATGAAAACATTATATTTTATTTGTACTTTGTTTAATTTTTGTTCAGTAATTAATAACTGATAATTACAAGTTTTTATTTTATGTCTGTTACTTTATTTACTATTTACTATATTATATTTATTTTACTATATTACTGTATTTAAGGATATTTATGAGTTAAGTTTTAAAAAGTGCAATGAATTAATTATTAATTATTTTTTATTAAAAGTTTTTCATTTTACAAATAATTATAAAAAAAAATTATGTTTACGATTCAAATGGGGTGTGAGTCAAAAATTTCATCACAGTTCATTGGGAATCTTAATTATGACCTTTTTTACAGACACTTTTATATATATATATATATAAAATAAATAGCGTTACGACGTTTCGATACGTGTTCGTATCATCTTCAGGTATTACCCTAGCGAGGACACAGAAAAAAAATATAAAAACGTAAGATTTTAACTGAAAAAAAAACACTTATATCTGCTGCAATGTTTAATAAATTATTTATTAATAATTAAAAATGACTACTGTTACGTTTCAGTTGATCACGCATAAACCCCATAAAAGTGTCACATTAAATCTATTCCTCTTAATCTAAAAGTGCGAGGTATATGAAGGACAGTTTTCTTCATGGCGCAGTTTACACTGTAATGAATGTAATGATTATTTGTTACGTATCAACGGACCAAGAATAAGTTCGAGTATATTTTTTATCTAGCTTTATATCGAATCTCAAGGATCCTTAATATAGTTGTCATTCCTTTAATAACTGTTACTTTAGTCTCTTAGCATTGCTGTAAATTATATATATTTATTTTGTAAAGTAATATAATTGTGAGGACGGAGGAACGAGTAATAAATGTCAAACGGTCAACGAACCGATCACATTTTTGTACGAAAGCGGGGTCTTTGCATTTACAAGTCAAATATTTACTTATCTGCCGGTAGCGGGCCTAAAATAAATGACGTACTTTGGTCAACATCCTCTCTGATCCCAAATTTAGGGGAACCCGACGACCGGTTTTTTCCCGCGGGGGGGGGGGGGACTGTCGATATCTTGATTGAGGACGTCGCTGCGTGCGGGCATAAATATCTCTGGTCGCGGCGGCCACGGTGGCAGATTTCTCCTCAGAACCTAGAAGCTCACTTTCTTGGGAAAACCTCCGCTGCTCAAATAAAACTGTTATTAGAAACTAGGAAAATCTTGGCTAAGAGGATTTTAAAATACATCAATCGCAAACTAAACCCTCATAAATTAAACAGTTTTTTTTAGGGCAACAGGCTGCATGAGGGTAATCATCATGGTGGCAACTCCCCTTTAATAGCATAGGAAGGGATTTGAAAGGGGGGATGCGGAAGGCTAGAGGAAGATAGCCGAGGGTTAACTAGGGGCCCTCCGGGCTATATTTTAAGGATCCAACCCGGCATTCGCCTAAAAGTAATGCAGGGAAAACCCTAGAAAAACCTACATCAGGTAGGTCGGGCATTGGGTACTTGTCCCACGCCCTTCAGATAGCGGCAGAGGAGTTTCCTGTGGGGACGCAGCATTCCCTTCTCCGTGTCTCGACCAGTTTAGGAGGCAGCTGGCCGACTGTTCCAATGGGAATAGCGGACAACTCTTACCGTACGCCCAAGGTCTGTGACCCCGGAACATACACCTCTCAAAACAGGCCTCGGCTTGTAGGGAACCTTAGTTCAAAAAACCAGAGAGATGTGAAGGCATCCCCAAAGGTAGCCCCTTCGTATCTCTCCTACAAGGTTCTGCCTGCGAGAGAACAGTAAGACTATCAAAATCCAACCTGAAGAGGTCACTAAGTTAGCGACGAAGCGTTGTTTAATTTTTTCCGTAAATAAATATATAGTTTATTGTGACTTAAAAATTGACTTTTGTACATTATTATAAATATAAATAAATATAACAAAAATAATATTTGAAAAACTCTGGAAAAACAGTCAACTAAATTAAACTTACGACAACATCGATACAAATGTTCATCATTTTATTGTCTGTGTCTACATAAATGAAACCCTCAAGTTTTTCGGTAGTTTTTAAAAGGGATGAACCAACCAAAGACGCGCTGGAATAGAATTAAATTAATTATAATATATAAATAAAGGTTCTTGAGTCGTAAAATGATTTATTAACAAAAACATTTAAATATATTCCGACGTTTCGTCCTTGTTTTAGGACCTCTTCAGGTTTATTAACTTTGTATATAAAAGTCGAGGTTTCAATTTAGGTTCCAAGAGGAAAAGGCAGCAATTGATTTGTTTGCATTTTTTAAAAAATTAATAAACCTGAAGACGTCCTGAAACAACGACGAAACGTCTTTTTTTGGGGCTAGTAAACAAATTTCTGATTCTGCGCCGTTTATTTCCAATATTAAAAATGCGAGATATTTTTTTGATGACGACAACCGCGTGACCGTCGCGGCTACTTCATCACTTCCTTCCCCCACGAGTCCTCCCTTAATTCGCACTTAATAATTGTAACTGTTTCCTAGATCCATATTTACCGCGGCTTCATGAATAAAACATTTTTCCAGAGACCCTCCTCCTAATTATTCCCATATACGTGTATTGCAGGTGGCTTGCAGCAATGTTCACACACACGAGACACCGGTTTCCACAACTCTTTCAAAGATGTCGTCGCTAACCTCGCGACGCAATAATTTGATTGGCTCGTGTGAGTGACAACAGTCGTCCTGTCACTCTTGAAGTCCTTATTACCTGATTGAAACTCGAGGATCCTTTGTTCCTCAAACACGTTCAGGGTAACCGGTTGCATGTCTTAAAATTACAGTTTTTTTTAGGGCAACAGGCTACATGAGGGTAATCCACATGGTGGCAACTCCCCTTTAATAGCATAGGAAGGGATGCGCGGAAGGGTAGAGGAAGGTAGCCAAGGGTTAATTAGAGCCCCTGGGTTATATATTAAGGATCCTACCCTGCCACAATTCGCCTAAAAGTGATGCAGGGAAAACCCTAGAAAAACCTGCATCAGGTAGGTCGGGCATTGGGTACTTCACCCACGCCCTTCCGATAGCGGGAAAGGAGTTTTCTGTGGGGACGCAGCATTCCCTTCTTCGTACCTCGACCAGTTTAGCAGGCATCTGGCCGACTATTCCAATGGGACAACTCTTACCGTATGCCAAAGGTCTGTGACCCCGGAACACACACCTCTCAGAACAGGCCGTGGTGCCTCGGCTTCTGGGAACCATAGTTCAAAAACGGAGAGGAAAAGAGCATATTTTATTATTATTATTATTATTATTAGGGCGACAGGCTACATGAGGGTAATCCACAAGGTGGCAACTCCCCTTTAATAGCATAGGAAGGGATATAAAAGGGGCGATGCGCGGAATGATAGAGGAAAGTAGCCAAGGGGTTAACTACGGACCCCCGGGCTATATTTTAAGGATCCTACCCGGCAATCGCCTAAAAGAAATGCAGGGAAAACCCTGGAAAGATTTTCAACCATTATAAATAAATAAATGTACCGTCATGAGACAGAAAATTATGTTTATTAAACAACGTTTTATTTGTCCTCTGTTACGACTTCTTCAGGTTCAATCTAATGTTATTTCAACGTTTAAATTATTTCTGTAGACTTGTTGTTGGCCTACACGATCCAAAGATAAAAAACAACATAACATTTAAAGTTCTATTTATAATCGTTGCGTCACTATTCTGGTTACATATAATTGTTTGTTTTTTTAATCTCTGCAATTCACATTTATTGGTTTAAATAATTTAATATTAGTTATAAGCGGATGTTGTAAACCATCCAATCGAAATATAAGCAGCGTAAGGCTTAGTTTTAAACTTCTCTTAAATTATTATCCTAATTTTAGGACGAAACGTCGTGGTTTATACATTTTTATGTCAAGAAATTTAATTTTCCTGCCTTGTTCGGCCATTACTGTGCTGTATTATCTATGACACAATGTCCTCAGCAGTGGGACACTTTAATCAGAATCGTGTACCCCGCGCGCGTGTGTGTGTGTGTGTGTTGAAAGAATGCGGACTTTATAATGACCCCGCGCTGCTTAAAGTGGGCGGCGTCTGGGCAGGTGTGAAGCCCTCAGCTCGTCGAAAAGAGTCAGCCATCTTATTTATGGAAATCGGATGATGGTGGAGTTAATAGCAGTCTCTTCCGACTCCCCCGGTGGCGACTTCCGGGCCGCAACACGCGTCCGGGAGAAAAAGCTCATTGGGCGGCAGAACGCGCAGGCCCGGCCCCGCGGCGATTACGCCCAATAGGGGGGCCAAGCCTCTCCTCTCCTACTATCACAACATAAGGTACTTCACGTTACAGAGGCCATGCTAAGAGATCATTAAACACCACACTGTCGACTGAAAACCTCAGCACTTCTATTAGCCGAAATAAAAAGGTGTCACTGCTTTATTTAAATTCCTTGGGTTTAGAACCCAAGGACATGAATACCCCCCAAAGGACGATGTTAGCTCTTTGGGGGCTATTTTACTTTCTCTTATACTCAATCAAAAATTGACCTGAAGGCCTGCGTCCAACTGGACTCAAGGGTGAGTGTCAACAACCCCTTCCTGATGGAGCGTATGACGTCACCGTCTCTGAACACTAATTCGTAACTTATTTAAATTAGAATTCCTTACACGTTTATTCTACGGGGTTTCTCACCCCCACCCCCCACCCCCACAGTACCGGTTCTCGATTTTGGCAGAATATGTATACCAATTTTTGTTGCATTCTGTCCACGCCAAAGAAATTTCTATTAAGATCACCGTAAATACATACATACATACATACATACTTACTGATATACAAATATACACCCTTTTTTATTATATAGATTATATACTGCGAAATAAGACAGATAAACGGAAATGACGTCACAGCCGACGTAGTCAATGCCAACGACGTGAAGATTTTAGCAGATAAATTATTTATCGTTCTTTCTCGCGGTCGAGTTCTCACCAAAAAAAAATCGATTATTTATTTTTAAGGGGCTACATAAAAGGAAAATGTGCAAGCTCATATACAGTCTGCGAGGGCTATTCTCTCGCAGGCAGTACCTGCGAGGGATGTTCTCTCGCTGGCAGAACCTGGTAGGAGAGATAGGAAGGGGCTACCTTTGGGGGGTGCCTTTTCCTCTCCGTTTTTGAACTAAGGTTCCCACAAGCCGAGGCCTGTTCTGAGAGGTGTATGTTCCGAGGTAACAGACCTTGGGCATACGGTAACAGTTGTCCGCTATTCCCATTGGAATAGTCAGCCAGCTGCCTCCTAAACTGGTCGAGGCACGGAGAAGGGAATGCTGCGACCCCACAGCAAACTCCTCTCCCGCCATCCAGGGAAGGTCGTGGGACAAGTACCCAATGCCCGACCTACAGGATGCAGGTTTTTCTAGGGTTTTCCCTGCATTTCTCTAGGCGTATGCCGGGTAGGAGGTAACAGACCTTGGGCATACGGTAACAGTTGTCCGCTATTCCCATTGGAATAGTCAGCCAGCTGCCTCCTAAACTGGTCGAGGCACGGAGAAGGGAATGCTGCGACCCCACAGCAAACTCCTCTCCCGCCATCCAGGGAAGGTCGTGGGACAAGTACCCAATGCCCGACCTACAGGATGCAGGTTTTTCTAGGGTTTTCCCTGCATTTCTCTAGGCGTATGCCGGGTAGGATCCTTAACATGCAGCCCGGGGGCCCCTAGTTAACCCTTGGCTACCTTCCTCTACCCTTCCGCATCCCCCCTTTCAAATCCCTTCCTGTGCTATAAGAGGGGAGTTGCCACCATGTGGATTACCCTCATGTAGCCTGTTGCCCTAAAAAAAAAAGGAAAATGTGCAAAGTAGTGGTGAAGGAGGCGGAAGGTTTTGATATTCATTAGTGAAAGTACGAAAATGTAAGTGAGTTTTAAGTGAACTTATATGTTGAAAGTAGGAGTCGAGGACGTTCTCAATTTTGGAAAAACCGTGGTGTGTAAAGCAGCAGCAGTCAATGAAACCGTGTTCTATTTAGACTCTATTATTCATGAGCTCCCACGACTCTCCTATGGTAATGAGTCCGCAGCCACAGTCGGCTTCGCTATGGCGATAAAGTGCGGCTGATTTACGCGACCCCGTAATTACGGCGTAATAAATAACCTATTATTATTATTATTACGCGGAATTGCGCGTCGTTCCTAGGCTCAACTACGCTCCTCCATAACTCTTCCTAGCACGGGCAGTGACTTGGGTCAACGTGTCGCAGTCTTCGCCACCCCTCACCACCACGTGCTCTACTCTTTGGCAACGGGATTTCCTTTTATTATATTCTGGTACAATTCCTATGAGGCTGTTTCAGGGAGGAGTCATGAAACACGGTTCACGGTTCTGGTCAACTTTGTCTTGATAACATAATTGCAAAGTTAATAACCTTGAACGTCTTGTAGAATCTCTGGTTGCGACTAACGAGGTTCGTATTTTATTTATTTGATATAAAGTTTAATAAACAGTTAAATCACAGCGGTTTCTACTTGTATTTTTGCATTTTATAAGTAAGTAAATGTTAAACATCTGCAAATTAACATCAAGAAATAACCACCGTCATTAATTCAACTTATGAACACGTGAACATGTCAGCACTGCTGCCAACTTTCGCATCACTAATACACGATTAATTTGAGTTTATTGGAACAGCACGTTCGGTCACGAGCTTATTTAAATTGGTAAACCGCAGTCGTATTCTATTAAAATACTCGTTATTATACGGCAGCAAGTCCCAAGAAGGACAATATTATTTACATTACTCGGGCATTCCACTTCCTTGGTGAAGGAGGCTACCTTTGGGCACGCCTTCACATCTCTCTCGTTTTTTTTTAAAACTAAGTTCCCATATGCCGAGGCACCTCGGCCTGTTTTGAGAGGTGTATCTGCCGGGGTCACAGACCTTGGGCATTGGGTAAGAGTTGTCCGCTATTCCCATTGGAATAGTCGGCCAGCTGCCTCCTAAACTGGTCGAGGTACGGAGAAGGGAATGCTGCGTCCTCACAGAAAACTCTTCTCCCGCTATCGGAAGGGCGTGGAACAAGTACCAAATGCCCGACCTACCTGATGCAGGTTTTCTAGGGTTTGTCCTGCATTTCTTTAGGCGAATGCCAGGTAGGATCCTTAACATATAGCCCGGAGGCCCTAGTTAAGGCTTGGCTACCTTCCTCTACCCTTATGCCTCCCCCCTTCCTATGCTATTAAAGGGGAGTTGCCCAAAGTGGATCACCCTCATGTAGCCTGTTTTTTTTTTAGGGCAATTGGCTACATGAGGGGCAATCCACATTGCGCAACTTCCCTTTAAGAGCATAGGAAAGGATTTGAAAGGGTTATGTGGAAGTGTAGAGGAAGGTAGGCAAGGGTTAACTAGGGACCCCCGGGCTATATTTTAAGGATCCTACCTGGCATTCGCCTAAAGAAATGCAGGGAAAACCCTCGAAAAAACTGCATCAGGTAGCTCGGGCATTGGGTACTTGTCCCACGCCCTTCCCTGGATGGCGGGAGAGGAGTTTGCTGTGGGGACGCAGCATTACCTTCTCCGTGCCTCGACCAGTTTAGGAGGCAGCTGGCCGACTCTTCCAGTGGGAATAGCGGACAACTCTTACTGTATGCCCATGGTCTGTGACCCCGGAACATACACCTCTCAGAACAGGCCGAGGTGCCTCGGCTTGTGGGAACCTTAGTTCAAAAACGGAGAGGAAAAGGCATACCCAAGGGTAGCCCCTTCTTATCTCTCCTAAAAGGTTCTGCCTGCGAGAGAACATCCCTCGCAGGTCGATTTCTGGAGCCTGTTGCCCTAAAAAAAAAATATATATTTCGTGGCGCAGAAATGACTGTGTTTATTGGACGACGACAGGAGACTCACTTGTGCTTAAACTTTACAGAAACGCGAAACGAGTCAGCGAAGATTGGATTAGGTACTAGTTATATATATACATATATGTATGTTACTTCTTTACTTGGTTGTTTCTGCATTGGTTTTGCTGTCACTTACGAAACCTGTTAAGATATCCGGTAAATCGCGTTACAAGATCTTATCTCCGACGCTAATGGGAGGCTGAAGACTGTAAGCCGAGATGTGACAACCCACGACTTACTAAAAAGAACAAAAAAAAAGTCAGTGGTGAAACGCAAAGGTTGGGAGATTAAAAACTATTACGCAATATACACGAGTTCGACACTTAAAGTGCTGAAAAATATGGCTGCATTAATTAGTAACATTTTCCCCTGTATTAAGTGGAAATTATTAGTGATATTATCATTTCTGTCACTTAGGTAGTGAGGAAAAGCTGAAAGTTGTGGTAATTGTGCAGCATAATATTTAATGAGGCACAATTTTAAATACCCGGGGTTATTGGAAAATTTCGCAGTAAGAACTATTTAGAAGTTTCCATGCACTAGCAACGGCGACTTCCTCATGGAGATGCCTCGGAAGCACCGTTGTCAGGGGGTCCGCGACGCAAAATGTTGACACCCGTCTTTCAGCTGCGTGTTCGATTCTTAAGCTCAGCAAAGTAATTCTCTTGCAGTTACGACGAAAAAAACAACTTTTCATCTACGTTATAAGTTTCTTTCCACATGCCCCCTTTTAAATCCCTTCCTATGCCATTAAAGGGGAGTTTCCACCATGTGGATTAACCTCAAGTAGCCTCTTACCCCCCTACCCCCCCAAAAAGAAGGAGAACAATGAAAGCTGTCTGCGAGGGCTATTCTCTTGCAGACATAACTTGCGAGGGATGTTCTCTCGTAGGCAGAACCTTGTAGGAGAGACAAGAAGGGGCTACCTTTCGGGATGCCTTCTCCTCTCTCCGTATTTGAACAAGCTGAGGCTCCTCGACCTGTTTTGAGAGGCGTATGTTCCGGGGTCGCAGACCTTGGGGCATATGGTAAAAGTTGTTCGCTGTTCCCGTTGGAACAGCCGGCCAGCTGCCTCCTAAACTGGTCGAGGTACGGAGAAAGGAATGCTGCGTTCTCACAGCAAACCTCTCTCCCGTTATCCAGGGAAACGACGTGGGACAAGTAAAAAATGCCCGACCTACGTGATGTATGTTTTTCTAGGGTTTTCACTGCATAACTTTTAGGCCAATGCCGCGGGTAGGATCCTTAAACCATAGCCCGGGGGGCCCGTAGTTAACCCTTGGCTACCTTCTTCTACCCTTCCGCATCCCTTCCTATGCTATTAAAGGGGAGTTGCCACCACCATGTGGATTACCCTCATGTAGCCTTTTACCCTAAAAAAATAATGAGAAAAAACAAAAAAAAATTCGACGTTAAACAGAATTATAGGGAAATGGTTGCGGCAGAGAGAATATATTACTTATACAGATGTCTAGTAGTTCATAGGATCAAAGCAACCAAATTTAAAGTAGTTGAAGAACGAACATTCCTCGCTTTCATAGTATTTCATCACTTCACCCGAAAGCCATTCTCCTCGCGCGCGTCTTGACTCGTGTTATGTGAACGGTGCTGAGAGAGCACACACAGGTTTCCTTACTTTGCGTTAGTTTCGTCACTGCCTCCGCAGACTCGCTGGGTGCAGGTGTGTGAATTCTAAGTTATTAATAACGTGGGAGTGTTTATGCGCCTTATCCAAGCGGTAACTAAGCTGGCGAATTATTGGCAGTAGCCTTTTTTCTTCTTTTATTTGCAGTCACGCGATACTTGCAACAAGCAACATTCTTCACATCAGCCGTAAACCAACACCAGGTGATTACTTGGCAATAAATCTGCCGACCAAAATAATTATAATCTCCCCCCCCAATAAGGAAAACATGCACAGTGTTCAACACAAATTCATATTTAATGAAATTTATCTTGAGTTACCGTCTTGTAACGGAGGTTCGCAGTTACTCAAAACTTGAAGTGAATTTGTTTGCATTGCGAGTCAAACGTAGGAACATTCCTTAGAAATTTTTTTAAAGAAACCCTGTAAAATGAAATTAAAATCCAGTGTGGATGTTGCAACCTGCTTTTCCCCCTTTTTTTAAAAAAGAACAAACGTGTGGCAGATTAAGCTAGTTATTTACAAAGGACTGAAACAGCCATTGAATGCGTGGAAAATATTAATTATCTTGACTAGAAACGTCGTCGGCGACTTTCTCTTTGTCCAACCGTCCAGTTGTCCACGTCACTGTCATAAAATAACAAGCCTCTTCCCCTGCGACACCCAACAACAACCTTAGGCCCTTTGTCACATTACAATAAATATATATTGTAACGACCCAAGTTTACAGCGGACATCACATCATTTCATATTGTAATTATTTCAGAATATTTTAACAAAAATAAATAGATAAATTTATACATATGAAACATGTATAAATATTATATACATAATTTACTGTAGAATAATCACAACGTAGTGAATAACATCGGTAAGTGGCCGCCCTTGTGTCCGCGGGCCTGAGAAGGAAAACATTAAACGAGCACGTGTGCCTGTCCGAGAGGCCCCAAGAAGCCGCGGGTACGCGTCCCTTTTTTTTTGCATCGTTTGGGGGAGCGGGGGGGGGGGGGCGGAGTACGAATATATACCCGAACCCGTGTGAAAGTGGAGAGTTCGCTAAGCGCGGTCACCATTGTTAAACAAAGGCCTTCATTGTCGCCTTTACACAATCGTACCGCTAACAATTTAATTATATTAAAAACAATTAATGGACTGTTTAATTGGCATTACAATATATATTATATCTATTATAATAGTATCAATATATATATTACAAAGATTCATGAAGCGGGGTAACATAATAAACAAGTAACACATTTTCTCTTCGCTGGTAATTTAACTAATGGTTCCCTTATTTGGATAAGGGTCCAGACAAAGTATAGTTGCAGGTAATAACTAGCGTTGAAGTTGAAGTGTTTATTACAGGAATATGTTGGACCATGATCTAGTTCTTTACATCTAGGCGACGAGAACTAGGACGCAACGCATTTACATAGAAGAAGCGGATCTCACGAGGTTTAAGTAGCTGGTGACCAGGTCTTTCTACAACACTCTTGGAAGGAATTTATTTTATAATTACAAAATTCTAATTGACAATCAGTTTAAACTTTCCGCCCCCCTCCCCCCCCCAAAAAAATAATGTATTTTCGGATTTTTTTAAAAAATTATAACCATGCAGAAGTTATTGGGATCTAAAATAAGTTTTAATGTTACTCGACTTTAGGTAAATATGAAGCTAAGGAACTTGTGCGATTGTCTTTAAATGTTTGCCGCACGTCATCAAGCACCACGCTAAAGGCCGAGCACGAACCAGAACTCCTTCTTAAATATGTACATAAAATAGATTAAATAATTTCTTATCACTTATGCAATATGCTTATTCAATTTCCTTTCAATGCGTAAATGCATGAAGATATTTCCTTATGATAAGGCTTCGTGTGTCTCCCCGCACACACACACACACACGTCGACGTGGTGATTTCTGACTGTTTCGCATCTCCTCAACCCTTTTATACTTCATGAATGACAATTTCAAAACAACCGCTATTGTCTCTCACTGACGGTAATGAGTCTAAAGTGCATCCAGAGTGACTCTCGGCGAAGGCCACAGTCAGTCACTTATCAAGTTATCGTTTGTTTCTTTTACACACACACACACACACACAACAGCAGGAAAAGTCTCCCATAAAGTCAGTTTGGCTTCAAACAAAATATTTTGTACTGTAGATACAATATCAGGGGGCCATTAATATAAGGAACGAGATAAAATATCTGAGGAGTCAGCAGCGAACGTCCAATTAATTCTGTTATTTTGAAAAAATTTTCTTCCTTTTGATAGAGAGAGGAAAAAAAATATTTTTTTTGGTTTGTATAAATTTTAATAACTTATGACGACAACGGTACGGATAAATTCTACAACGTTGTTAGTAATTTATGGCGACTAAAGCTCACAAAAATATGTTTTTTTTATTATCTGATAGACACAGAACAAAATACAACAACTTATATGGACTGAAACGTACCTGACAATGTTAAATAAATTATTTATTAATTATTAGAAATGATTATTCGTGCGTTTCTGTTATTAAGGTAATGATACGTAAACCCAAGAACTGCCTCAGGAAATTCCATTCGTCTTAAATTTCGATTCAAAATCTTGTAAAACTGCGACCTATGTAAAGGATATGGATATATATATATATATATATATATATATATATATGACTACTGAGAAAATAAATAAACATCAGCCATCATAGATATGGACCACTGCAGTCAGCAGAGGATGTGACCAGGCTATCAATTTTTATTTAAAACTTGCACCTGACGATGAAACGTTGTTTAATTTTACATTAATAAATTTATTTTTATTCTAGATACTAATATAGTCTATAATTTTTTTTTCGTTACATAAACATTATATTTTATATGTACTTTATTTAATTTTTGTTGAGTAATTAATAACTGATAACTATAAGTTTTTATTTTACGTCTGTTTTTGAATTAATAAATCAGATGATGACTTTTTTACAGACACTTTTATTTTATATTTAATGTCATAACTATACTCAGTGACATCCATAACTCTCGATTTGACTCCAATCTCGGTTGTATTCGCGTTATTTTACTGTAAAGCATCTCCACCCCAAACCCTAAGGGTGTCCTTTTCTCAGGGCGTAGGAGATGAAAATTATATCGGTAGAAACACTATCAATAACTTTGACCCCTAAAAATATGTATGCGGCTCGAATATTGGCTGTTTTAGCATGTTTAAATATTTACACCCCCGATTCTGGGGGGGTGGTAGACGCGTCTCAACCCAACAGTGTTTCTTTCCTGGTCGCAAAGAACACGTGTACGAAATTTGGTGAAATTAACTCTACCGGTTTAGATTTGTATAAGGAACATACAAACAAACAAACAAATATACAAACAAACACTCTCCTTTATTTATTAGATAGATAAAGCGTTACGACGTTTCGGTACGTGTTCCTATCATCTTCAGGTAATATCCAATAAAGAGGACGCATTTACAATGGACTAAATGGACAAAGTAAACAAAAAAAAGTGAACAACTTAGGAAATTATTATAAGAAAGTAGCAATTACAGTGTCGATAAATTCACAAAGTGTCTGAACGAGGCCGTAGAACGTAATTGGTCCATTTTTTAAAGACCTCCGCTTCAGGATAATACCTGAGGAAGACACGAACACGTATCGAAACGTCGTAACGCTATAAAAACTCTATAAATAAAATATAAAGTGTGTGTAAAAAGGTCATTAACTGATTTATTAATAATTATAAGCTTCTAATTCAAATGTAATTTCACGGATCACAATTGTTATGAAATACTTTTACAAGTATAATTGTACGTAAAGTAATGGAAGCATCGTAATGAGACCGGGGATTTATTCCCGCTGGCAGTTCCTAGGCGGGGACTAATAAGGCCCACGGCGCATGACTTACGGCCTCGCACCAGAGTAAATAAGTCTAAGGCTCGCGCGCTATTTACGGCCGACTCTTCGTTGTCAAGTAACCAGCAGCAGTTGTTGTTATTTATTCCCAGTGCGCTCACTACTTTCAGTGGGCGTGTAGGACTTGGCAAATCCTCCGAATCTTCACCTACAACTTGTGCTTGATGTCACAGAAGACAATCCACCCAAGAAAACCAAAACATTCAGGGTCATAAATATGAGGTGCTTGGTCAATCATCAGGTCCACTAAAAATACTGTACGAAGAAGGAAACAGTGCGCCACCTGGGCCTTGGCAACAGCTAAAGACTCTTATACTGGATGCTATGGACTCTCAAACAGCCCAAGGACCATTACCAAGTGTCCTCTACATCATTCGTAAATATATTGGAATCTTTTCACCCACACTTGAACGATAAAACTAGCTAAAAGTAGAATAAAATGGGCTCATAAATTTAGTCACGACACAAGAGAGTGAAGTAGAAGCAGACAGTGGTTACAGGACAGTCGCAATGTCAAACAACTCAACGTTTAAGGAATTATCCAATTATTATGATTAACAAACGCGAATTCTTAAAATGTAAGCAGCGCACATTTGAAACGTTCACCTGCATATCTGTTACTGGAATCACGGCAAAACTTACGTAAATAAACACTGGTTGTAATTTATGTGAGCGTCGCCATTGACCACTACAGTTGTTAACGCGACCATAATAAACATCTTCCATGCATCATAGGGGGAAATATAATCACATTTCAGCCACGACAGTCAGCAGTGATTGACATATCTCTATAAAAAAAAATTTTTAATACAAAATTGAGCCTGACGAGGTCGCAAAATAAACGACGAAACGTTGTAAATTATTTATTTTTCTGACTTAAAAGTTGGCTGCTGTTTATTTATTCACTAGCTGGGTGCCCGGCGTTGCTCGTGTACTTAATTATATAAACTCGAAAAAGTATTTAATTGATTACTTAAATATATTCCTTGAGTATTTCAGGATATAATCGTCACTCAGTCTTCATACATTACGAAATATTACATTGATGAAATTGTTAGCTAGACTCACAACTAATACAGCGCGAAAATTAACTTACATTTTCCCCAAGGATGGTAAAGTAATTCGTATTCTTCTTTATTACCATTCGATGGAGTATTGCTGACGTCATTGTCTCTTGGCGCGCAGTAAATTAATATTTAATGATCACGGTTTTTAATTATAATTCTTTCCACATGTATACTTTATATTAAATAAAAATATTTCTGCTTATTTCATTACGAAATACAGAACTATATTTAGGATGCGTCAATGTCTTGAAAACTTATGACGTTATCGTCTCGCGCAGTAATTTAACACTAATTCGTAACTTATTTCAATTATAATTATTTCCACGTTTATTCTCGGGGTTTGTCACCCCCACAGTACCGGTTCTCGATTTTGGCAGAATACGTATACCAATTTTTGTTGCATTCTGTCCACGCGATAAAATTTGTATAAAGAACAACGTAAATACAAACATACATACATACATACAAATATACTCCCTTTTTTATTATATAGATTAGTGAGAATCGTTCCGCAGTGAAGAATCTAGGTTGGGAGCTGAAGTAACCGTTACCTCTTCCTATTCCTAGCCTTAACAGTGAGACTAGTTACACTGCCAGCCAGCCTGTTACACTTTATTATTATATTTTTTCCCCCGGGAGGATTTCGGAGAACAAATCATAATTATTGTGGTTCACTTGGCAGAGGCTTATATAATTTTATTTGTGTTTAATTAGTACCGGCTCGCGTCTTCCCTGCTGTTTCCTTAACGATCCTGTTCCACTTATCAATGACAATGTGGGTTCCATTACGTAATTTCTTTCGAAACGTCACAGACTGTTTTTCTTACGCATTCCAATTAGCTCTGTAATTTTAAGCGAAATAATTTTTCGTTGTAATCCTCTTCTTGTTGTTGTTTTGAATTTTTGCGCAATGACGCATTTTATTTACGGGAGACAATTTTGTCCGAAAAACACCTGGACCTTTATTTGTAATACTCATATATGCAAGCGGCCACGTTGTAGACAATACCCTTTAATCCCTATAAATTATAAATCATTTTGGAATGGTCCATATTATTATTTACAGCATGATTTTTATTATAATATAAATTTCATCACGCAATTTATTAATCCAATACAACTTGTCGTGCTTTCTCTGTTCATTATTTTCTTCTTTTAACTATTTGTTGTTGTTGTTGTTGATTCTCCTTTGTTCTATTACCGCAGAGGTCCAGACGTATTTCTGTCTTTATTAAATGACTCATTTATTCTTTCCTACAGGTGTTTGTGTTTCGTCCTTTATGAAAGGAATCGCCTCTGAGGAGCAGCTGCATGGGCCCGGAACTTATGGTCCAGGTTTCTTCTGGTAAATGTGTTTCCACCAAGTTATTTCGTAGGTACTTTGTCTCTACTGCAGTGCATTACTCATAGTTACAGGAGGGCAGGTGGTAAACTCCGTGAGGAATGTTACAGTTGATTCATTTTCGAACGCAATCGAGTTTCCCCCCCTTTATTATCCACCTACTCGCAAGCACGCCGTGGTACTGCCACAGCAGCAGAAGTGAGGACCGACGTCTTTATCTCAGGTTCATGATCGAATCCTGCAACTGTATAAAATCTGCTCTCAGAATCCTTCCTCTCCGTCACAGCTTAATTAACCGCTTTTGGGCCTAACACATGCAGATTGTTCACACAAGCCGAGGCACCTCGGCCTGTTCTGAGAGATGTATGTTCCGGGGTCACAGACCTTGGGCATACAGTAAGAGTTGATCAATGTTCCCACCGAAACAGTCGGCCAGCTGCCTCCTGAACTGCTTGAGACACGGTGAGGGGAAAGCTGCGTCCCCACAGCAAACCTCTCTCCCGCCATCCAGGGAAGGGCGTGGTACAAGTACCCAATGCGCGACCTATCTGATGCAGGTTTTTCTAGGGTTTTCCCTGCATTACTTTTAGGCGAATGCCGCGGGGTAGGATTCTTAATCCATAGCCCGGGGGCCCCTAGTTAACCCTTGGCTACCTTCCTCTACCCTTCCGCATTCCCTCTTTCAAATCCTATCCTATGCTATTAAAGTGGAGTTACCACCATGTGGATTACCCTCATGTAGCCTGTTGCCCTAAATAAAAAAAAATACCTGATGCGGGTTTCTAGGGTTTGTCCTGCATTACTTTTAAGCGATTTGCCGAGTAGGATCGTTAAACTACAGCCCCGGGACCGTACTTTAGTCTTTGCTACGTTCCTCTACCCTTCCGCATCCCCCCTTTAAAATCCTTTCCCGTGCTATTAAAGGAGAGTTACCTCATGTAGTCTGTTTCTCTAAAAAAAATTCCTACTATAATTTCAATGACATCCACTGTGTAAAAGTAACTATTGAAGTTTTCAATATATTAAATATATCAACTTTTTTACCTTATTGGCTAACATATTTAGTTTATTCCTAGTTTAGTTACGTTTCAACTTGATCTTATTGATATGAGTATTGTCTGCGTTCTCTCTTTCCCTCTTCCTCTATAACCGAGCAATACTTTTAATAACCGACACCGTCGCTGTTCTTCCACTGCAGGTCGTGAGCCGGACATTGTTGAGGAGAGGCTTCCGTGGGCCAGGCAAGCGTGTCTATCGGACCTCGAACACGTTCGCCATTCTGGGTCAGTGCCTTGACCGTGAAAACCAAGCGGTCGGTAGCCTCGGCTTTGTCAAACTATAATTCTCTTCCGCCTTATCCGTTTTTCTTATTCTTCTTCTCAAATTTGTACTCCTGGCTTTAATTTAAAATACAGTAAGACAATTACTAATAATAACAGACACTCGCAGACGTCTATTATATTATTAGTAGCAACGCCTTTACAGCTAGCTTTAGGCCCTCTGACTCGAGGTGGACTGCAATAAGAATCACCTTACAATAAATTATCAAACATCTTAACCAGACTAAATATTTCTCGGGGGTCAATGAGAGTCACAATATTTAGGTTCACGTGTGTGTCTGTGTATAATTTCAACCCCCACTATAAAAATTACGCAAAAAAACAACCGAGATTGGACTCAAATCCGGCGCTGTGGATGTCGCTGAATTTAATTACGACAATCAACTAACCCACAGTAGCGGGGCGGGGTTTGACATGTGTAAAACGCCCGAAAGTAAGTTTTTGGGGTTCCCGTGAGTTAAAGCCTCTTGGGCAAAGGAGACGCGAGCACTGTTAGGGGTTTGTTTGTTGAGGTGCGTCACATAAAAACAACGCAAATCAACCGAGATATGGACGAATGACAACGCCGGACAACGTTCTAGGTTTAGAATAAAAATTACCCTCATGATTTGTATCAGTTTTAAATGCAGGACAATTGGATTTAATGTGTAACATTTCAGACATTAATCGCGATTAACGTTGTGCCTTTCTTCTAATAAAAACGGTGATTAATATGAGAAGGTTGTTTTAAATTAGAGGAAAAGTCCTTTTCGTTTAGTCCCGTGGAACAAGACTTTACAGGTGATTTTATGTATTACATTAAGCCTTGTCTAGATTCCTGATACAATATTTATAATAAATGACAAAGAATTGCATATATATATATATAACATAATAAATGTTTGAATTAATTTAATATGTAAAATGTATTATGAGAAACTGTTAACCGCAATGAGGACATAAAATTTTAAATATATTATTATTATAATTACTTTAAAGTCAGTAAACGTTGATAACGTGTTTAAGAATATATGTAAAGTTATGTTCTAGTGTAAAATATATGTAATAATCATAAATAAGGTAGGAGTATATTGAATGTAGAACACGCGGATCCTTTGTCTGCGATGTGAGCTACACATGTATAAGGCTGCGACAGTAACGCCTAAGCGCTGTTTGTCACTTCTTGAATCCATCTACACGATAATCAGTTACACGCTTTATTTTTTTTTTACCTTCTAATAAAATTCCCCGTAAAATGATAATCAAATTTGGCAGACTGATTACTAAATTTAAACTTTTTAAAACGAGTAAATAAAGAAACCTTCAGTCGCTTTTTCTATAAAGTGTACAAATTCTGTGTCCAAACAGTAAACGCTTCAGAGTGTCCACCATTTTGTCTCAAGATGTAAGATGGTAAAAAAAAAAACAGTCACGGCTGTAGGTAACAAAGAAATAAGGTTCATCAAAGTCCTATTATTATTCCAAGATGGCGGATCTACACGACATATTGACCTCCGCGACACCACGATGATGATACTCTTGTCTTTCTTCCGCGTGCAGGTCACAGAGAAAATACAAAACTTGAGTATTTTGCATGTCACACTAAGTGTTTCATGAATAATTCAAAAAGGAAACGTTAATTACACCGTAAGTAAAAGGGGGACGGCTAGTGAAGTGAAGTGAATATTGCATAATGGCGGGACGTTTATTGCGCAACTTTATTGATGGGATGATGGCAGAAGTGCAAAAGCTGTCGAGAGCTGCGTCCAACACGTGATTACGTTACACTACAATAACACTGTTAAGTAATGCAGCATCATAATACTCCAATGAACAGTAATTCTCCTTGCAGGTGTTTCACCTAGACAGATATTTGTATATATATACATATATTTTTCAAACAGCAAACCCCTCTCCCGCCATCGGAAGCGCGTGGGACAAGTACCAAGAGACCGATCTAGGGTTTTCCCTGCATTTCTTTAGGTGAATGCAGGGTAGGATCCTTAAACCATAGCCCGGGGGCCCAAGTTAACCCTTGGCTACCTTCCTCTACCCTTCCGCATGCCCCCTTTCAAATCCGTTTTTGAACTAAGGTTTTTGAAGAGGCCTGCGACGGCTATTGTCTCGCAGGCAGAACCTTGTAGGAGAGATACGAAGCGGCTACCTTTTGGGATGCCTTTTCCTCTCCGTTTTTGAACTAAGGTTCACACAAGCCGAGACCTGTTCTGAGAGGTGTATGTTCCGGGGTCACAGACCATACGGTAAGAGTTGTCCCCTATTCCTATTTCAACAGTCGGCCAGCTGCCTCCTAAACTGGTCGACGCACACGAGAAGGGAAAGCTGCGTCCCCACAGCAAACTCCTCTCCCGCCATCCAGGGAAGGTCGTGGGACAAGTACTCAATGCCCTACCTACCTGATGCAGGTTTTTCTAGGGTTTTCCCTGCATTTCTTTAGGCGAGTGCCGGGTAGTATCCTTAAACCATAGCCCGGGGCCCCTAGTTAACCCTTGGCTACCTTCCTCTACCCTTCCGCATTCCCCAGTCCTTTCAAATCCCTTCCTATGCTATTAAAGGGGAGTTGCCCAACGTGGATTAGCCTCATGTAGCCTGTTGCCCTGATCAAGTTTCTGCATGGATACAAAATTCTTAAAGAAGTATTTTTTCTAACAATTATTATTACCACGTATTAAATCACAATTAATTTATTTACTACTTTTTAATGCAATGCCGATTATTCCTTAAAATGCAATGCAATGGTATAAAACTTAGTGGACGAGGGAAATTAAATTGTCTCCTCAATGAAAACTTGGAAAAGATTTATAACATTCTCTTAATTAAAACCACATTCAAATACCATCAAATGTAAAACGATACAAATTAATAAAGGGAAACTGAACTTGAGCGTCATTGGAAAATATACAACATTAACCGATTGACCTATTTAGATAATTATTTTCCAGTTCACATAATAATAATAATCCAAACTTTGGTAAGGATCCAGTCCAAAACTTTTTTGCAAGATCGATTTCTCGGATTGTGAAGCCTGCTACGTAGGACCGACAGAGAGATCTTTAAAATCTCCAATTTGAATCGTTCCAGTTGCGATGAAGCACGTTTACCTTCATAACGATAATATCGATTGATTGTGAACAATGTGACTGGCCTCACAAGAATAAAACCACGTACAACGTTTCTTCCACACATTCGTGGACCTTAACTTGTTTGTGTTTTGGTATTTGAACGTTCGTTGCCATTGTTTAACTTATCAAATGATTTGTAGATGTTACTGAGGGAAAATCCAAGGATCAAACGTCTTTAATAAATTAATTTCTTTAACAATTATAAATTTTATTAACTTCCTATTATTTTTTTCCCTGACTGAACGACCGTTAAACTTCATTATTACATTATTCACCTTTTACAGAACGATTAAAGAAACGTTTCAAAACCCTGATTTTCAAATGATTTGTGGCGCTATTTTTTCTTTAATAACACACTTGTATACAACAACAACAACACAGATAAATAGGCTAATTATTAATCTTAATGCACCAAATTGAAGCCGACAACAGAGTGCAATTTCGACTGCTGTAGAACAATACATAGAAAGCCTCTTGTTGAAACTCGCAATTAAGTTGACAGCGAGGAGATAAAAAACTTTCACGACACAATATTGCAAACAGATAACACAGGGGGGGGGGAGGGCGAAACACAGATAACGGGTGTGGGGGGGGGGACGAAACAACGTTAATTAATTCAAAATGTCGTACGGATGTTCCTTATGAATATTCAACTACGAGATTATTAATAATAAAGGGAATTAATTCATGTGACTAGTGAAATAAAATTCATTCAACTGCTTAACAAGTGTCTGATAAATATTTTAATAAGCATTGATTTTTGCTGTTATTATTTGAATAAAAAGAAAAAAAAAATTGGGATTGATTCCAAAATCCCCCGAAGCACTTATTATTTTTGGAAGGTTAATTCTAATTCTAATATATACCAACTTAATAATAAATTAATCTAGAAATGATAGAATAGATATAATTAAATTTATTAGGTTATTGTTTACTTTAAGGGTGAATAAAAATAAAAATAAACCAGCTGATGATTTACACTTTCACCGGAGCTTAATAATATGGAGTCAGTTCAGGATTAATTACTTGAACATAGTCACATTAACAAATAATTCCTAAAACACTCCGGGGTCCTTCCGAAAAAATCCGTGGACCTAAATTAAGTGCGCGCTGGAAATAAACTTAAAAAAAACACTGTAAAACAAAGATACGTACAAATAAGATGATTTAGAAAAAGTTTCTGAAATTGAAATAAAAATATATTAAAATATAATAAATCTATATAATAAAAAAGGATGTATATTTGTATGTATGTATGTATTTACGTTGTTCTTTATACAAATTTTATCGCGTGGACAGAATGCAACAAAAATTGGTATACGTATTCTGCCAAAATCGAGAACCGGTACTGTGGGGGTGAGAAACCCCTAGAATAAACGTTGAAATAAGTTACGAATTAGTGTTAAATTACTGCGCGCCAAGAGACGGTGACGTCATTGGCAAGACATTGACGCATCATAAAAATATAGTTCTGTATTTCGTAATGAAATAAAGCAGAAATATTTTGATTGAATAAAAGTAATATTTGTTTTCAGTAATACAGTAATACAGAAATTATAATAATTAAAAACCATTATCATTAAATGTTAAATTACTGCGCGCCAAGAGACAATGACGTCACGAGAGAGAAAGACGTTACTACGCAACGAACAAAGGAGATTCTCCTTTATCAGGAATGAAATAAAGCAGAAATATTTTCTTTAAATAAAAAATATAATTTTCTTCAGCAATACTCCATGGAATGATAATAAAGAAGAATACTAATTACTTTACCATCCTTGGGGGGAAAATGTAAGTTAATTTTCGCGCTGTATTAGTTGTGAGTCTAGCTAACAATTTCATCAATGTAATATTTCGTAATGTATGAAGACTGAGTGACGATTATATCCTGAAATACTCAAGGAATATATTTAAGTAATCAATTAAATACTTTTTCTTGTTTATATAAATAAGTACACGAGCAACGCCGGGCACCCAGGTAGTAAATAATAAAACGGCAGCCTATTAATAAGAATTTTTTTTTGATTATCCAATTTAAAAACATAATAAATGTGAAACACGACGTTTCGTCCTCTGATCGAGACCTCTTCAGGTGTAACGGATGTTACATTCAATTATATAATTGATTACACGAAAATATTGTCAAGTTGAAATTTTCTTATGGTTTATTACGAATTGAACGCCTCATTCATTATACCACACTGTGATCATAAAGTAAGGTGAAATTGTCATTAACAACTCCCGGGTATTAGGAAGGTTGGCAGAACTGTCTGTAATATTTGCCAAGCGTCTCTTTGTTACACGTGTTTTTTGTAAACAACCAAAATTGAATTTTTGCAATGGGTGATTTTGTTGAGCAAAGAACTTGCATCAAATTTTGTTTGCGGAACGAATACTCTTGTGCGGACACGTTGAAGGCCTTTGGTGATCAAACTATGGCACGTTTATAAGTGGTACAACGAGTTCAAAGACGAACCTCTCGCGCTCTGGACGACCATCAACGTCTACCGACGAGGACCACGTCCAGAAAAACAAAGATTTGGTGCTTGAAAATCGTCGATGGACAATTAGAGATCTCGCTGATGGTGTTGGAACATCATTTGGCTCAGCCCAAACCATTTTGAAGAATGTTTTGTGGGTCTCAAACGCGTCAAGTCTCGCTTGGTGGGACAAAAGCGTCGCGTTGACGTGTGTGAAACTTTGCAATGCATCATTACTGGAGACGGGAGCCATTTGTGTTAGTAATTTTCGGTTGATGTGTCTTCCACTTCTTGCACCATAATAATAATTTATAAAAATGTTATGTTAGACATGTGTTATATTAATCAAGCTCTGTGATGGAAACTGTGATCGGTCAAAGGAAAATACGATAATGCATCAATGGTTCAACCCCCGCAGTCATCCTTTATGAACTTTACTATTGCTTTCTTTTATTATTATTATTATATTTACAATGTTCCTTTTTATGTAAAAGTACGGTATTGAGTGTAGGTAACGATTGCGTTTGCATGCGATGAGCGTTCCAGATAGGAAGACGTTTGCCGCTATCCCAGCAAGATCGCGTCATAAAGACCAGTGTCTGTTTCACGGACGCTCTTGGCCAGTAAATCGCTACGACGCGTGTTGCATTTATAATACTCTTAACCCACCCTCATAATATGCCTAATGGATGTTTCCGTGATTCCTCAACTCTCCTCCAAGCTTTTCCACCTCAAAACGACTGAAAACTCCACGCTGACTGTTACCAACAATACCTGGGTCGTAATAGGACGCTGACAAATTGGTGGTCACCACAATATATAATATATAAAAAGTAGAGGACACCACGAGGCACTTCACCTCATTTAGATCTAAATCGGTTTCCGTATTCTGCCCTGGGTGGTCAACAGCTTCTTCTTCATCACGGGATGTGTACGATCGCTTTCTAATATGTTACGGAACTGTTGAATTCTTGACAGTGCCGGACGTTGCCCCCCCATCCCGAGGAACAGGTTGCAAACAATAATTACCAGCACGGAGTTTATCGGTCAGTGGGGGGCTCCAGCTCGTTTATCTTAATCACCCCGCACGCTCTGCTCGTTAGCCAGTCCCTTAATTGTTTCCCCTCCCAGTCAAATGCACTCATTAACTAAATCATATGCACACCCTGATGGAAGCGTAAACAAACAATTTTTCATGCAGCTCTACGAGACCTATGCGATATTATTAAATTCACATTACGGAAGCAATGAGGAAGAGAGCGCCGCAGACTCTTTACAAATGGGATTTTAACTGGCTCCAGCACGACGGCGTTTAACATCAACCAGAATTATATAATTTAATAAAACAGCCCGTATTTACATAAGTACCACGTCTCATAAAGACTGCTAAGGAAATATATCCATTTACTGAGCCGCGCCTCCCACCTTCACGTGCTCATAAAATGTTCTTTTTAAGGCGACATCCAATGAAGTCGACCCGCGTCATAATAATTAATGAGGAAGCGACGTAATTCCTGTCATTTCTTCTAATCTAATAAGCTAATATGCAGACGTAGGTAAGGTCGCACAGTCCACGGAAGAGAATGTATTCTCTTAGAGGACCTTTCAGGTCAGCCAATGTTCCGAAGTTGAGGAGTCGCGGACTCGAAAAATGCTAGTCTTGAGAAAAACTTGTTTGAATTTTTTTTGGAGAGAAAAGAAGGAGGATAATCCACATATAGCACAGGAAACGGACTGAAAAGGGGGATGCGGAAGGGTAGAGGAAGGTAGTAAAGGGTTAACTAGGGCCCCCGAGCTATGGTTTAAGGATCCTACCCGGAAATTCGCCTAAAGTAATGCAGGACAATCCCTATAAAAACCTGCATCAGGTACGTCGTGCATTGGGTACTTGTCCCACGCCCTTCCGATGGCGGGAGAGGGTTTTGCTGAGGGGTCACAGCTTACCTCTCGCCATGCCTTGGCCAGTTTAGGAGGCAGCGGGCCAACTATTCCAATAGGAATAGCGGTCAACTCTTACCGTATGCTCAAGGTCTGCGACCCCGGAACATGCACCTCTCAAATCAGACCTCGGCTTAGAAAAAAATCTGAGAATGGGGCTTCCCCAAAGGTAGAGCCACCTCCAGAGTTCTTTGGGAAGAGAGAAACGGCACAGAAAAGACTATTTACGTGTTTTAATTCTTGGATTTATAACGAAAAATATAGTATATTAAATTTTAAATATAAAAAGAAGACATACACAATTAAACTATACGGAAGTAAAGAATTATTATATATTAATTTTTGTTTAACCGCCACTTTTTAAAAGAAAAAACATCGAGAAATATTATTAATAAAATAATCAAGGAAAAAGAAGCCATAAAAAGAGCTTGATGTGAAAAAAAGGAAAATATTTTTAAAAATCAAAGGAGAAGAAGCTTACATTCGAGGGTTCAGCCGTAAAGGCCCATGATATATCATTAGTCGAAGGATCCGGATGGAAGAATCTAGACCGAAGGCATCCGAGTCGACTCCAGGCTGGACATGAGAGATTTCTCCTTTAACCTGGGCCAGGAACCATGTCTCAATCCTCACTTTGATACTCATGGAAGGATTCATACATTACTGTGATTTCATCAATGGCTGATTATAAATAAAAATCCAACATCAATTAATTAATCTTTCCAAGTTTTCGTAATCGACTTGGTCAGCGACACCCTCGTATGGTGTGAAGATCGTTGGCGGGATGCTTACGAGGAACGTAAGGGCAGTAGACCCGTAGGGAGGGAAGTTCACGGAGCTTGGGCTATTTTCGAAGTGAAGAACGGGCGAACTCAAAAAAAAATAATTATGTACTCTATTCTCCAATGATTTAAGTATCCGAATCGCCTCAATTCATCTAACCTTGTCCATTTCTTTTCTTCTCAAAGTTGGACTTTGATTTGATTTCTTTTATTCCATTAGTCCTCGTATGAGGAACCAGGATACGTCATTAGATAAAAATTACAATATAATAATTGGATGCTACAATTATAAACAAATAAAAGGTAACATAAAAATAACTAAAAATTTGGAGCTCAAATTATCCTGTCCAACATAAGTAAAAAGAACTGTATAGTGTTAATAATTAAACTAATCGTTCATAAAGTATACTAAGGGTGTAATATAATATTTCCCCTACTCAAACTAATCCAATACGTACTAGGTGAAAAATTAAATTTAAGAGAATTAAGTATAATAAAATATAGAATTACACATCACACCGTTGTTTGTGACCATGACACAGCCTGAGGAACTTCACAAAGTCCCCGGTTGAAAGGTCCCGACAATCTCTCGTGGTGACTGAAACCAGTTGCGTGAGTCTCAAGGCAGATGGAACATGTTCCAGATAAAAGCCAGTCATGAAGCTCTTTATTACGGAAAGAGAGCCTCTGCTCCTTTCACGATCGTGAACGTGGGAAATCTAGGACCTGTTTCAATGGCCTCATAGGGAACAAAGATTCTATGAAACAGAGAAAACTGCAACGTCTGCTTCCTCTGACATGTTGCAACTCTTAATAGACGGATGTACAGTAACACTACAATATTAAAGGAAAAATATAAGAAAACAGTTTATTGAGCTGTTTGAAAATAAAAATGAATAAGGAAAGGGATGAAGACAGGCCTGCAACGCGTTACCGTAAAATATCCCTCCAATGTATCCTCTGAGACGCTTTCTAAAAAATTACTGAAGACAGTTGTTATATTATTTGGTAATATGTAATCTATAAGGAAATAAGCGGTTCCTGTACATTCGTGTATTCTTGGGTTGGCGATCGGGTAAACTCGGATTACTACGGGCAGGCACCTTGTATAATAAGAAGTAGCGGTTTTGTACAGTATTGTGTGTGTATTAATTACATAAAAATATGAACACAGAAGGCAATGAGTGGTGAAGGGTAAAATTTACTTTAGAAGTGGAAATAAATAAGTAGTATATTAAAAACAAGAAAAACAAATAAGTTAATCAACAGTTAGCCACACGGGTTTGCGTGTGTGTGTGTGTGTGTGTGTACATAATGCAGCACACAGGCACTGGATGTATTATACGTATGTATATATTAAATAGTGCCAGAAATGTCATGAGTGGTATGGTATTTATATTAACTAAATAAAAATATTTTACAAGTACGAACATACAAAATAAAGGTTTAATTATTATTACTTATGTTAGACATAAGAAGTTATTAGTAATATATATATATATATATATATATATATATATATATATATATATAAATAGTATAGTTAAAGAATTATTATGTTTGTTATTATTACTATTTTTTCATTTTAACTTTTAATAATTATATTGTAATTTTATGTAATGACGTGTCCTATTTCCTCATACGAGGACTAATGGAATAAAATAAATAAAATAAAATAATAAAATATGAGCAATATGATAATTTCGTAATTATTATATATATGTATGTAAGTATATCTTAAATATATGTGTATGATGTTCATATTATCTAATAATTTAAAAAAAGGTTGTTTCACTACATAGAAGTCCACCTCCAGGGATGGAAAGTCACATAACTCAATGCCAGGCTAAGTGGCCGAATATTATAATTAATAATAATAATATACAGTAATAAATTAAATAAGATAATTGAGAAATGAAGGTCTGATATATATTAGAGATCAGACTAAAAGTATATAAGCAAAAAAAAGGAAAAAATAAATAAAGTCCTGTGTAGTGGAATAATTTTTAAATGATTTATTTGATGTTTACGCAAGTGGAGGATGTTGTTAATGAAGATGAGGCTACGGTGAGAACAGTGAAGTTCGGTGACGTCATATCTCACGCACGCGGATTCTGTATTACCACAATAACGGTGAAGTAGGCGTAATTCTTGTAAATTAGCATATAGACTATATTATTCCTACATATGTGAATGGGTCTTGGTTACACACGGATATGCTTGAATACAAAATTTCATTTTTTTCATCCAAAAAAATGAGGACTCAGCGTTTTATTGTTGGGAAGGTTGAAGGCAATGGAGTGTTACTGTACGCCCGGGCTGGTTCCACACCAACAAAAGCACGAATCATCCGCTCACTTCCAAGTAAATCAAACTTGTCGACATTTTGGCCGGTCTCACAGCTTGTTCCCGACCCTGGCGGGTTCTGCTAATTTATCAGTACTCCTTGTCTGGAGATGTTCACCATAGACAGGGGAAAATAAAACTGTCGTCGTTGAATGAAGTGTTTTGGACGCCCCCCAGGAGTGGGGACGCCGGCTACAGTGCAAAGGGGAACCAATGGCGACCACCGGAAGTGAGGCCATGCAACGGCGCGGCCAATGGACGCGTGTCACATTTGCATACGCCACCTGCAATTAACGCCCGGAAGCGAACACCACCATAATTAGCTGCTAGATGGGGCGGAACGTCCATGCTGGTTTCCCATTACTCGACCACGTCTTGGCCCAGATCACTTCCGGCCATCGAGTATTGGCGAACGCCGTTGGAATCAAACGTTTTCGAATCAATGGTCTTGGATGAAGAAAAAACCCCGAGACAGAGACACTCAAAGTCGATCGTTACATGTGACAAGACAGGCCTACATATATACACCTATATATACCTATATATATACACCAATGAACGACAGCACAAAGACGAAGAAACCTTAAAATTTGCAGGCGAAAATTATTTTTAAAATGTAAAATAGTTATTTTCTGAAATTGCGACCAATACATTTTAAATCTTGTCTAGTGAAGTTTGGTTGTCAGGAACAAACCAGAGAACTAATTTGCCATAAAGCACGTTAAAAAGCTTCTCGAGGACAAAAAATATATAATTTAATTTTTTTTATAGATACCCATATTTTTAATATTTAAAACGCTAGAAAATAACCGGATTACTAGATAAAAAAATAAACAAGTACGTGTGTAAATGTAAGCACATTAGTCAAAGAACACGTGTGAGGAATTTTTCATTACATTTAATAGCTGTATTAATTAATTCATGCATTTGTAATGTAACATGGAGGCGATAGTGTGTTGCGGTACAGTATTACTGGAATTTCCTACTCCGGGGGCAAACCCAAATAGGACGTTACGTTACGAACAAAACATTTACGCTATCAACGTTTGTATTACTTACATTGCAATCAAATATACGAGTTAAAAATAATAATTATTATGCGCATTTTGCGGTAAACAATGTTATTTAATTGCCAAATTTGAAATTTCTGCCTTCTCGGAGGTTCTTGTAATTATCCGTAGATAAAAATTGAACTATAAATAATTTGAGCCGTGTGCGGTAATACGTATTTACCTGAGTATTTAATTTAATTAATTAAAAATCGGTTAAAATACATTCTTATTCAATCGAGAGATTCTAATTGCCGTTAATTTGAGAGGACCACGCGCTATACAAAGACTTTCAAATCCAAAGACTTTGGGTAATAGCAATAAACAATACAAAGCAAATAATTCAATCAATTAAAACAATTCATTATTCTGGGCGATGCAGTAAAGTCGGACAGGAGCCATTTTCATATGAAAATATAGTTAAAGCAGAACAACAACGGTGAGTATTACGTCAAGTCTACACAATTTTATATATTTAATTAATTTATTTGGGCCGGAAGAAATTACGGTTGTTTACTTTCGATGAGTGAGTCATCAGTCGGTTGTGTGTGAAATATTTCTTTTGTTCTACGTTTTTTTTTTGGGGGGGGGGGGCAACAGGCTACATGAGGGTAATCCACGTTGGGCAACTCCCCTTTAATAGCATAGGAAGGGATTTGAAAGGGGGGATGCGGAAAGGTAGAGGAAGGGGCCCCCGACCTATAGTTTAAGGATCCTACCTGGCATTCACCTAAAGAAATACAGGGAAAATCCTAGAAAAACTTGCACCAGGTAGGTCGGGCATTGGGTACTTGTCCCACGCCCTTCCGATAGCGGGAGAGGAGTTTGCTGTGGGGACGTAGCATTCCCTTCTACGTGCCTCGACCAGTTTAGGAGGCAGCTGGCCGACTATTCCAATGGGAATAGCGAACAACTCTTACCGTATGCCCCCAAGGTCTGTGACCCCGGAACATACACCTCTCAGAACAGGCCGAGGTGCCTCGGCTTGTGGGAACCTTAGTTCAAAAACGGAGAGAGGAAAAGGCATCCCCAAAGGTAGCCCCTCCGTATCTCTCCTACAAGGTTCTGCCTGCGAGAGAACATCCCTCGCAGGTATTGCCGGGTACAGGAACGTAGTCGGGTGTTGAGTTTTTTAACCTGATATTGTCTTTTCTTGGCATTAAAGTGACACAGATGTTATATTTTATATAAACAGTATTTAATCCCTTTGATCGTTTTTAAAATAAAAACGTAAGGATAAATTGTATTGGGCCTTTATTAGTAGTAATTGAGCTGTAAACAGTGTAGCAAATACACGCGCCTGTAAGAATCAACGGCCTGCACTTGGGCTGGTCCTTCCAGAGCCTCAGACTTTATTCTTAAAACTCCTGCGTTGTGATGCAGTGATATTTCTCCACACTTCCATAATACATCGTGGCTGAATCACATGTGAGGGAAGGAAACCTTCGGCTTGGAGAACAAAGAGAAAAGATCGTGGCTCCAGTCCAGGAATTCTGTGGTGAATAGTGAATGCAGTGAGGCTGACGCAAGTGGAAATGCACGCTGGATTTACCGTACTGCCATACATTAGTCCTCGGGTGAGGAAACAGAATACGTCATAAATTAAACCACAAACAGTTACCCTTCCTGTACAATCTTAATAAATACTGTGAAAAAATTTTATGTTGGATTGAAAATTAATAATAATAAAGTTTGCTTAATATAAGCAAAAGAAGTGATTATATAAATACCACACAACCTTGTGCCTTCCTTCAGGTGCAAGAGCATAGAGAGAGACAACTGCACGAGTCGGTTCATCGGTCCATCGTTGAGTTAGAGGGAAGTCATATATATATATATTGTTTTAATGACCAAATGAAACGATTAACTCATTGGACAGACAATAATTGAGGCTCAACGTCTTCCTAGCACGAGGTCGTCATGTAACAGCAACAATAAAATAGTTCAAGAAGAAATAAACGCTTATGTGGATTGCAGAATTGTCCATGAAGAGATTTTTCCAGATGCTAATTAAATGGCCTACAATTAAATTTTTTTTTCTAAGTCCAATCTCGTTCAACATTGTGATTTGCAGACCAATAACGATGAAATTCATCAGAGTCTTTCCCAGTTGTTAAACACAGCACGTGGAAATGAATGATGACGTGTATCTTGAGATTTACAGCCAGTGTTGATCCTTGATTTATTGGCTTGATCCGGGCCACTGGAGCACTGTTATTAGAGAGAACCAACAACCATCTGCCTCGTGCTCCAGTACGCAATGCACTTCTCTTAGCACACACACAGTAGAAACACTTGGAACAACGGATTACATATCATAGGGGACTGTTTATAAAATAAACTATTATTTGAAACAATACTGTGAGGTTTACTTCACAGATATTCCTCATAAAAATATATCAATTACGATATTACAAAAATCATCTTTTGCGTAATTAGGTCTGTATTTAAATCATAGTGTAGCATATGTGGAAGATAATCTTGAGTACCCCCAGGAGTGTCTGTTGGTTTGTGGCAACACTGTCCCAAGTCTAGACGAGACACATCTTCAGTCTCGTAGGTCAACAAGATGGGATACGAGAAGGAAGCAGTCGAGGGCTGTTCTCTCGCAGGTGAACCTTCTCCTCTCCCCTACCCTTCCGCCCCCCTTTCAAATCCCTTCCTACGCTCTTCAAGGGGTTTAAACCCTGACGTAGCCTGTTACACGTTACTTGCCAAAGCCTCAGCCGTCGCTGCGATATCATTTTAATTGGCGCATGTCCAACGCCTGAGAACAGCCCAGTTCCAGGCTCTTCCATCTTTCGGCGGCGGTTCCTTTGAATCCCTAGCAGCTCCATTACTTTTCTATTAGAAGGTGGAAGAGGAGGAGCCCGATTCGTAAATTGACCCAAGTGAGAAAACATTTACAATTATAGTCTACTAATAGAGCGCATATTTTCCAGAGTCCCATTATTCGTTGGGAGGCCAGGGTGAATAATTCGAGAGCCCGGCCCCAGGCATCCTACTTTCGCGCCCGCAGAGCTTTACGAGGCGGGAGGGCGTAATAACTCCTACGTTTCCATTTGTTAAATATCTGAGGATGTTTCGACCCGCCCACGGCTTGCGTTACAAAGTGCACGGCGACCATAAACAAAGCTCATTAATGAGACGCGGCCCGCAGTGGATCATTACGGCGTCTCCGGGAGCCGCACGTCCGCTCCCTAATGAACGCGCCGCGTGCTTTATGCGACTTACGGCCCGGGAAGCCCCTCAATAACGCCCGCGTCAGCGCCAATTCCAGCGGCCTTCACGAATACGACGAAAACTCTAAACTAATACTAAGAAACACACACGACGCTTTCTTCAGGTGCTGAGAAGAGCCTAGAGCGACACAACTGCACTCGTCGCTTGACAAAATTCAAAAGCGTTGTGTGTCATTTATATTACCACTCATTTTGTCTGCATGTGACTATCTTTCTTCTTATTATTATAATTGAAATAAAAACTGTCAATATTTCCTTAATTATATTTTAAAACATTGTTCTAAAAACTGAGGTCATTTATTTTTAAATATTACAATTAATTTATTAGATTTGTGAATGTTATTGTCTATTCAAATGATTAAAAATAATTACGTCACTATACAATATAATTCTCATGTTTAACAATTTTTTTAGGGTAACAGGCTAATCCACATAGTGACAACTCCCCTTTAATAGCATAGGAAGGGATTTGAAAGGGGGGATGCGGAAGGGTAGAGGAAGGTAACCAAGAGTTAACTAGGAGCCCCCGGGCTATGGTTTAAGGATCATACACGGCATTCGCCTAAAAGAAATGCAGGGAAAAACCCCTAGAAAAACCTGCATCATGTAGGTCGGGCATTGGGTACTTGTCCCACGCCCTTCCGATAGCAAGAGAGGAGTTTTCTGTGGGGACGCAGCATTCCCTTCTCCGTGCCTCGACCAGTTTAGGAGACAACTGGCCGACTATCCCAATGGGAATAGAGGACAACTCTTACCGTATGCCCAAGGTCTGCGACCTCGGAACATAAACCGCTGATGGTGTTGGAATATCATTTGGCTCAGGCCAAACCATTTTAAAGAATGTTTCGTGTGTCTCAAACGCGTCAAGTGTCGATTGGTGGGACAAAAGCGTCGCGTTGATGTGTGTGAAACTTTGCAATGCATCATTACTGGAGACGAGACCCTGACACCACCGACCAATCCAGCGAATATCAAGGTTTTCTTTGATTACCGTGGTGTGGTGCACTGTGAATTCCTTCCGCCGGCCCAAACTGTCAACAAAGAATATTATTTGAGCGTCGTTCGTCTGAAACGGCCGGAATCTTGGTTCCTTCATCACGATAATGCACCACGTCACACTGCATTGCCAAAAACTCGACTCATATCGTTCCGCAACCACCGTATGCGACTTCTGGCTCTTCAGCAAACTCAAGAGGCCAATGCGGGGACGCCGTTGTGACACGATTCAGGAGATAAAAACCGAATGGAAGAAGGTCTTGAAGGCTATACAGGGAAAAAAGACTATTCCGACTGTTTCGAGGACTGGAAAAAACGTTGGAAAAAGTGAGTTTTATCGGACGGGGATGAAATTGATTTGGAAGAATAAATAAATAAATTCACCTTACTTTTTGTTTACAGTGGTAAGCTGTACGTTAAATTGTAATCGCATTTCCTGATACGAGGACTAATGGAATCAAATCAACCGGATGTGACCTGCTGTACTTTAAGAAATCTGATAATAATCCTTAAATGTACTGGGTCATTTTTCTTTTGCTTACAGAATATCGCAAAGTATTGCAATTTGTGAAAGTGATTCAGAAAAACCCATAAATTTAACGTCACAAAATTTGTTAAGATTTTTTTTTTTTGTCTATTACACGAATTGAATTCATGCCGTGTTGCATAATTTATTGCCCCTTAACGTTTCTGACAACTTTCTCCGAAGTTTTGTCCACTCTCAGGACTCGGGGGAACTGTAAATCAATCATGTTTACTAGGTGCTTGGCACGATATTGGCAATGACCATTAGTCGAAGCTAATCGTCCGTAAGCAGTAATTAGCAACACTTACGCAGGCAGACAACAATCCACGTTAGCTTTTAATATATATTCAATCGAGCGATTTAGTTTAACAAGTTTCGAGTGTAATTATTGTTAGTTAAATAAGAACGTGTCCCACCAGGAGCGAACCCGTTTATTATGCTAATGCAATCCTCAACTTTCATAGGGGACTGCGACGTGGAAACTCTCTAACACTACTCTAACAGATACATTTTGCGTCTTGAAAGGCAGCTGAATAAAGTTAAAATGTAAAACTTTCCTCACTCTCTGACGTCATCACGTGACGATTTACTCAACCACAAAGTAATAGAAATTACTCTGTGACACGTCTCTGACGAGCAGAGTTTCCCGCACTCTTCCTCGGCTAATTTTTAATCATAACCTGGTTTCTTACGATGGTCACTCTACTTTTACAACATAACGTTCATCATGTCTCATCCGATGACCTTCGACAAAAGAATTGTATTGCTGTACTGGCCATAAGCAGACGGATTACTGTAAGACCGACTTGAAACGTGCATTTAAAAATGAAAGTAATAAATAAATAGAATGAAATATAAAACAGGATTTGCTTTCCTGCTACAGTTTTTCCAGTATATTTTCATGATAACGTCAGCTGAAGTGGATGGCCGCACAAAATATGTCACATTTTTTTCATAGGAGGTCTAATTTTGAGATTTCCGTCGTCAGTGCTGCCACCATTAACACCACACTTCCCCACGTTCCAAGCCGTTGGTTTTAATTTATCCCTCAAGCGAGCACAACTGATCACGTTGATCATTTCACACGTTCTCGCCGCATAAAAGACTGTACTATTAATATTATAAAAGACCTGAGAAGGGAATGCTGCGACCCCACAGCAAACTCCTCTCCCGCTATCGGAAGGGTGTAGGACAAGTACCCAATGCCCGACCTACCCGATTCAGGGTTTTCTAGTGTTTTCCCTGCATTTCTTTATGCGAATGCCGGGTAGGATCCTTAAAATATACCCCGGGGGCCCCTAGTTAACCCTTGGCTACCTTCCTCCAGCCTTCCGCATCCCCCCTTTCAAATCCCTTCCTATGGTATTAAAGAGGAGTTGCCCAACGTGGATTAACCTCATGTAGACTGTTGCCCTAAAAAAAAATTATAAAAGAGGGATGTTTTCTCGCAGGTAGAACCTTGTAGGAGAGATACGAAGGGGCTACCTTTGTGGATGCCTTTTCCTCTCCGTTTTTGAACTAAGGTTCCCACAAGCCGAGGCACCTCGGCCTGTTTTGAGAGGTGTATGTTCCGGGGTCACAGGCCCTGGTCATACGGTAAGAGTTGTCCGCTATTCCCATTGGAATAAACTGGTCGAGGCACGGAGAAGGGAATGCTGCGTCCCCACAGGAAAACCCCTCTCTCCCGCCATCCAGGGAAGGGCGTGGGACAAGTAGCCAATGCCCGACCAACCTGATGCAGGTTTTTCTAGGGTTTTCCCTGCATTATTTTTAGACGAATGCCGGGTAGGATCCTTAAACCATAGCCCGGGGGCCGCTAGTTGACCCTTGGCTACCTTCCTCCACCCTTCTGCATCCCCCCTTTAAAATCCCTTTCCTATGCTATAAGAGGGTAAGTAGCCACTATGTGGATTACCCTATTCATAGCCTGTCTACACCCAAAAATTATTATAAAAGATGAAACCCTTCCTCCACAGTCACACATAAAATTCAAAGTGTCAGGATTTAAAATTGTACGCCAGGAGCTTTGCGGTATGAAACCCTGGAGAACTGGACGGCTCTCAAAAAAGTGATGACGCTACGTCATGATATATAAACAAAGGAAGGAGGCTGAGGGACTCTGAAAGAAGCCAGACCAAAGTATTCGAGTCTGCAGCTCGCAATAAGATTGCACGAAATTCAGTTGTGACCTCAACGTACCTTTGATTAAACATTAAATACAAGAACGAAGCAGGAAACAAATCAACCCAATTGTTCAGCCGTTTACTGAATGAGCCAACAGCAAACTGATAAGTCCTGAGCTACTCGTCGGAACCTTATCATTAGTAATAAGAAAGACACTCAAAAACAGAAAAAAGGCAGTGATAATATAAATAACACACAACGTTGCTGGAGGCACTTCTTCAGGTACGGTAAAATGGAGGAAGGAACAAGGTCTTCAGAAACGTCGGTATCTTTCTTATTATTAATTTTTTTTATTTTAATTTATTATTACGCCAGTGGCTTATAGAATTATTACGCCGATTGCTAATTTAATTTTATTTTTAAAAGTTCTACGCTACCAACAGCCTTCATAAATGGTCTAGATTTGTAACTCAAGGTTCATACCGTACAGTCATTGAGGAACTACGTCATTCATGCAGACTGCGCAGGTGTTAGTCCATAACCAGGCGAAAGAAAGTTTTAATGTCGAGGGTTTCCCGAGTGTCAACACGTGTGGACTTTGAGATGGACCACATCGGGATCTCCGGGTAGAATACGTGACCACCTTGTGTTGCAGACAGAGAGGAGTTGCCGTCTCCAAGATCCAACGTTTACTACACAACTTACTCTTAGCTATGCCAAAGCAACTGTTCCTACACTGGTACCCAATTACTTTCAAAAGGCCTCAAGCGCACGGGGCCAAGTCCTCGAGTCTTTCAACGGCATTTATATTGTTACAACAATTTTTTATCACTGCTTTAATAACCTAAGTGTGCACTTCAGATATATAAATAACATTTTTACTGCTTTTATGTACATATAGAGTTTCAAATCACAGTTATCGTGTGACTTTGCAATGAGTGATACCAATCTCTGCCGTCCGCAGGTCAGTGACGATCCACCACTGGTGAGACTTGCAGTTGTCCACTGCTGACGGCGGCGTTAAGCAGGAAGAAATTACAACAACGAGGAACTTGAAGTATTAAGGATAAGAAGAGATGAAGTGTTCACAACCGGAAGCCGGCGCCACGGAATGTGGTTTCATAGAGTCCTTTATAAAAAACTGGCCACTTTATGTGCAGAGCGTGCAGTTTGCTTGTACGTCACACTTGCAGCGGTCACGTCCGATTTATGTTCAACTTCCAACTGCTTCTCCATCCTTGGACAACCCCACTTTCTTCATTAGTTATTTCGTAACTTCATCAATACAGATCGATTCACGAATATATTTCAGCCTTGTTTACGGCTACGAAAGTTAAGAAGCACATTAACAGCCACCGTCATGACCGTCGTCCTGTCTCGCAGAAGATCTCGTACTCGACGAGATTCCGAACGCATTCAATGTTGAAGACTGATTTAGACTGTTTTTACGTATATAGCCTCTGGTCTCGTCTTTAAATACAATGAGCCTAAACTGATTCCTCTGACCTCATGACATTAGTTTGTCTGCAAAAACATCAATTAATTAGCTATTTCACTCGAGGATACACGAACGAAACGTTCAGACGCAGTAACTACAAATATATTTTGTGTTGGAAATTAAAATGACACGTAGACGAGGACGCACGCTCAAAATCTACGCGTGTCAATCACATAAAGTTATAGTTTCACAACTGGAGAGACCCCCCCCCCCCCAAATTTCGCTGCTTCTGGTGCATCAACAAATCGGAGCCAAGAAATAAGGCGAGTGAGAGTTAGTTTATTAAGTGCTCGAAAGGAACGTTGACGTTGATTTGGTTCCCATGTCCCACACACAGTTGAGTTTTCAACAACATATTAATTATTCCTCTTGGAATAGTCGGCCAGCTGCCTCCTGGTCAAGGCGAGGGGAAAGCTGTGCCCCGCCCTACCTGATGCAGGTTTTTCTAGGGTTTTCCCTGCATTACCTTTAGGCGAATGCCGGGTGGGATCCTTAAACCATAGTCTGAGGGCCCCTAGTTAACCCTTGACTACCTTCCTATACCTTTCCGCATCATCCCTTTAACTCATTTGCTATGCTATAAGAGGGTAGTGGATTAACCTATACATAGCCAGTCTACATCTTCTACTTCTGAGGTAATTTAATATCTGAACGATTATTGTAATTTCGTAAAATGAGGACACGTCATCAACTTAACTTAACGTTCCAGTGATTGGAAGCTCTTCATATCTGCAGGAGTGCAGGAAGCGACAAAACGACTTATCTAAAATATAAAACTATTTAAATAATATTCGCCTCGTCGTCGGAGGACTGCATTGAAGTGGCTGCAGCCGTCATAAAGTCCCTGCAAATGCATAATTGAGGTTCCACAATCTCCGTGCTACTTGTATTTAATCCCGCAACACCGTCATTAATTGTCCCGCAAGCCGCATTTGTATTCCATTACAGGGTCTTACGTCTTTTTGATTTGAACCCCGAGTGCGTCTGTGCCGTGTAAAATGATAATATGCTGTTAATGTTCACGTGTGGAGCTGCGTATATCACAGGAAGGACAACAACGGCTGCGGCTTTTGTCAGGTGCTGGAAGGCTTTTAGAACCGATTCATCAGAGTCCGTAGGAACCTTTCTAAGCGGCGGTAAGGTCGTTCGAACTGGAAAAAACTGGAAGACAACAAGTGCGCTACTGTGGGAAAACACAGAGACAACGCTCAACCACTTTATCTGCAATCGAAATTATTGAAAATGGTAAGGTAACATTATTCTTGGAGTAGACAGGTGAGCAAGAAAAAGTGAAAAAAAGGCATAGAAAATTATATAAAAAAATAAAATAAAGCGGCAGGTTAATAAGATGACGTGAAAGATCGTCTAGAAGATCAGGAAAAAAAGACTGTTGGTTATAAGGGAGAGAACAGCAGTCAGACGCGCAACTTAATATCCAAGTCCGGAATTCAGCCTGATGATGGAGACGATCAAGAAAGAAAACGTTTACTGGACAGTAAGATCCGCATTGGAATATCAAAGAGTAATAATTATACAACTTTAAAGGTGAAATATAGGGGAGGATACTATTTACGGGTAACGTGGCTGCATGGTTGTGGCCGAGCATGCAGCAGGATATGCAAATGAGGTAACGGTACAGCAAATATTAAAGAATATAATAAAGTGGAATCAAGACGACGGAGGCCTTGCAATGTGCGACCTCAGGTTCAGGGCTACTAAATAAGAGCGCACCACGAAGCAAGTTACGCAACCTCCACGAGGTGCGTGGGCGGTGGCTCTGACATGCGTCGTCAAAGCTGCCATGTAATTGCTTTCTAGATGAGCCTCGTGCAGCGAATCCTCCGTCCGAGTGGCCTTCGCGCGGTCTTGCCGACTTTCGTCCATTGCGTCACGCCTAAAATAGGGAAAAATGTTACGATGATTCAGGTCCAGAGGAATGCGAAGGAGGAAACAATGTTCCGTCTACTTTATTAGCAACAAAGACAGCCAAAATGACGTGGTGATGTAAATATCACACAACAACGTTTCCTTGTTCCTTTCTTCAGGTGCTGAGACGAGCCTGGAGCGACACAACTGCACGCGACACTTGACAACACTCAGAAACAAGGCCGATATGAAGTACCCATCATGTGACTGCAAATAAAAAAATCTATTGCAACTATTAAAATAGTATTATATATACAGTATGTCCGGAAAGTCATGCTGCTCTCTTTAACCGGTCTCAGGAAATCAACGTGACAATATTGAAAGGGAAAATCTTCACCAAATGAAACGCTAAACCTTTGGAGTTTTTTTAAATAATATATTATTATATGTAATAGTAACAAGAATAAAGATAACTTTTGAGTTTTTTTTTCAACTGACCAGTGCAGTTGTGTCGCTCTAGGCTCTTCTTAGCACCTGAAGAATGTGACAGGAACCGTTGTTGTGTGGTATTTACCTCATCACGTCTTATTAGTAATTTTCAATCAGCCGTATATTTTCCGTTTGAATGTATTTTCCAGTTATTTCGTTGACTTTGGATTTATGAGACTTGGAGAAGTGAAACTTAGCTGAAGCTTTCAAGCCGAGGTACTGGATGGTAATTAACGAGGAATTATTTTAAAGGCAAAATTCGTTTACTTGTTCGGGCATCGGGGCCCTGGAGGAGGTTTTCCGGAGTCCCTTTTGCTGTAAGTGAAGAGCGGACGACGGCGAATCCTTTACGAAAGGACTAAAAAAAACGGGTGCCTGGAGAAGTTTTGAACAACCAACCCGGACAGCTTCCAGTGACGGACGAATTTTAGTTCCGGAAGCGTGTTAAAATTTAAACATCTGGACGGAGGAAAGTTTTCCTTTGGTATCGGAGAAAACCAGTTACTTGCAACGTAAATGGTAAATTTTCCTTATATCCTCAGAGTTTTGGTCTTCTATGGCTGGTTCCGTAGGATCATGAAAGTTCACCACAACAGGAGAGAATCTGAAGGTAGCGAGTTTCCAATTATTTGAAGCCCGTAATTGATTCGTCCGTCAGTGGTGAGTGAAGTCTGCGTTACCGTTACGACTGCTGCAGGCCTTAATTATCGCATTTGACAGATACGCTGCAGACAGCTCGTTTTTTTTTTTTTGGTAAGAAAATAGCGTGTGCAACTTTAGAATTAAGTTGCTTCCCTCCGTAAAAGGCCGCGCCATGACACCGTCTTCTTTCAGCCAGAACGAGTTTGAGAACTTTCAATGATCCCATACACGTCCATATTCCTGGCCGCGGGGGCTCAACAACTTCAACGACGATGATTCGGAACCAACCCTCCAGAATATAGCAGCGGACACCTGGAAGCTCTACAATCTGCATTATCAGATCCAACCACTCACTCGTGCCTTTCCTCTAACTCCCAATGTGAATGTGGTGAAGCACAACTTTCATTAATGAGATACAAAAAAAAGGACGACGTTATTACAAAGACATTAATTTACTTGTTAAACTCTGAGCAGTTATTGTAGACATCAAGGGGAAAAAACTATTGCATAAGTAAGCTTCACTTAAGCAGGCAGTCGCTAACTACCACTGTACTATACTGCGACTATAATTAACTGTACAAGTCGTGTGTCGCATCGCCCCTCATGCGGGAGACTTCTAATTTAAGACGGTCTATAGTATATCTTTTTTGTTGTTGTTCAGTTTGCTGTTGCTCTCCAAGGAATCAGACGAGTTTCTTTCCGAGAGCTGCTGCTGTGCGAAGGAGCCGTGTAGAGCCCACGGCGGTCCATGTCATCTGATTGAAATTTTTATCTGCGCGCGGTTATCCAGCCGATGGCCCCTGCCGGAATGGGAGCGTTTTGTGACGAACTACATGTTTGAATGGTCCGCGATAAGATCAAGCCAAAGGCTGGTATCCGGGTCAGCACAGCGGAATGAGGTGAAGTTCCCAATTTCCCCCCCAAGAACAAACGGGTCTCGGACTTGTGCGCAGACGATCCCGAGAGCAATCTCGCGCCACATCTCGCTCGGCTCATCTCCAATGCAAAAATAAAGTCGAGTCACTGGCCAGCGCCGACGGTAAGCAAAAACAATATTCACCTCCAGGGTTATAATTTTAAACACTGATCATACAAACGTCGTCATTTTTTGAAGAAACATCTCGAAATATTCAAACAGCCATATTTCTACCCCTCCCCCCAAATATTAGATATTGATACATAGAATTATCTTACGCATATATTTCCCATTGTATATACTTGTGCAATATTCGCTCCACCCACAATTAAAAATTAAGAACAAGAAATATGTCCTAATATAAGCCAAAGAAGTGATGACATAAATGCCACAAACCGTTGAGGGATCCTTGTCTCTTCCTTGAGGTGAAGGAAAAGCGGAAGAGTCTATAGAGACAACTGCACTAGTCAGTTCACAAATCTCAATATATATATATATATATATATATATATATATATATATACCTGACTATTCAGATAACTTATAAAGGCCAGCGACCTCCTAAACTGGTCGAGGCACGGAGAAGGGAATGCTGCGACCCCACAGCGAACCCCTCTCCTCGCCATTCTAAGGAACTGCGTGGGAGTAGTACCAAGAGCCTGACCTACCTGATACAGGTTTTTCTAGGGTTTTGCCTGCATTTCTTTAGGCGAATGCCGGGTAGGATCCTTAAACCATAGCTCGGGAGCCCCTAGTTAACCCTTGGCTACCTTCCTCTACCCTTCCGCATCCCCCATTTCAAATCCCTTTCCTATGCTATGAGAGGGGAGTTGCCACCATGTGGATTTCCCTATACATAGCCTGGCTACACCTAAAAAATAATTCGGAAGGGCGTGGGACAAGTACCAAGAGGCACCTGATGCAAGTTTTTCTAGGGTTGATCCCTGCATCACTTTTAGGAAAATTCTGGGTAGGATCCTTAAACCACAGTCCAGGGGGCCCCTAGTTAACCCTTGGCTACCTTTCTTCACCCTTCCGCATGCTCCCTTTCAAATCCCTTTCCTATGCTATAAGAGGGGAGTTGCCACTATGTGGATCACCCTCATGTAGCCTGTATCCCTAAAAAAACGGGGAACGTATCAGAAAAAAAATTTAATAAAAATGTAAAACGCTTCGTTCATTTATTTTGGACATCCTCAGCATAACGCACGCATAAAACAACAAATTTTGGTACACAAAAATTGCGATAACGACCGAGATTGGTGTCGAATCCGGTGTTGTGGTAGTCGCTGTGCTCAGTGCTTTAACTACGTACTGAAATTACAGGATATTAATTCTACTTGCACTTGTACCAACAACTGTACGCAACATTTTATCTTTTTATTGATGTAACAGGAAATTAATTAACATCCATTCTTGTAGAATTCATCCGTACTGTCATTTTATAAATAAATATGTAATATTTCTTTTAAGTCTTTGTAAATAAGTTTAATGAGAAAACTGGCAACACCAGATAATTTAAAAATTTAATTTATTAATTATTTAATTGTGACATTCCTATTCAGGAAAAGAATCAAATACAGAGATATTATATTAAGGTCAAAGTATTTATAATTATAATTAACTGATACAGAATTTAGACACAGGAAGTAAACGTACGTAGTGAAAATTACTCAAAAATAATTAATAAAACCCTTTAAGATTGATGAAATATGGGGTTGCAAAAATAATACTTAATGATTCGGTGTCTGTTTAAATTTAGTCGTGTCAGGATCATATTTAATATGTTAATTTTTAGAAATTTCTTTATTGATCTGATGTAAGTAAGTTGCACAGTTCTCTTTACCTTAATTAAAACCACAAATCCTTCGATTCCATCTCTTAATTGAGAAGGTTGCCTTTGGCTGACGACGACGACGACTGAAACATGTCCGCAATTCAATAATTAATTAATAAATATTTTTTGCAATTTCCTGGCTTTGACTGTTTTGTTATTAACTTGTTAATTTATTTTTGGTTTCCAGGGAGAGAAGCGAATCTTTGATTTGTTTTTTTTATCGCATTGTGTGTGGAATATTTATTTATATTTGCATAATGATTAGTTAAAAAATACGTTTATTTTCATCACTGTTCGGTTTTATTTCTGTGAAGAGTGGCAGAACCTTGTTCCGGGCCATGGTTTATTATTAACGACACATAACTGTGTAGGTGCAATGTCCGCCTGGTCCTTTAGAAGGAAAATGTGCAAATAACCTTGTAATTAAAATTTGGGGCATGCAATTTACCAGCGTCGTTCATTACTGGAGGAGATTCTTCATGAATTTTCATGTCGTGGTCTCAACCTGGTTGTTTATTTTTTTTTTACTTGCATGAAACGTTACAGAGTGAAGAGTGATGTATGGAGAATTCGCTTCTGAAATTAAATTTACTTGTACGAATCCTGGAAATTAATGTATAAATGGGGCTTTAAATTTTATTTCACCGTTATGATCAATTTACAGTACATAAATAAAGTAATGCAAACCGAACACAAGAGTTTCTACTCTACACACTGCCAACTTAAGCTCGTCAAAGTCACTGACAAATCTCCGAATAACGCTGTAAAAGCGACAACTGAAGGAAACTAATAAATGTTAGTTTAATTATAATAAAACAATTTCGTATCAAGGATTTAAAATTAAAAGCATAAATTTAAATCTGATTGATTACATTCAACAAAATCCAATATCCTACTGCCACTCGTCCCCGTACTCGTACTCCCTTATTGCTAATTTCGACGTCACTAATTCGTTCAAATGCATAATTTACCATTCTACTAATAATCTTTGCTGGATGGCGGGAGACGGAGTTTTCTGTGGGGTCGCAGCTTTCCCCTCCGCCATGCCTTGACCAATTTAGGAGGCAGCTGGCCGACTATTCCAATAGGAATACCGGACAACTCTTATCGTATGCCCAAGGTCTGTGAGCACGGAACATACACCTCTCAGAACAGGCCGAGGTGCCTCGGCTAATGGGAACCTTATTTCAAAAAAAACCAGAGAGATGTGCAATTATTATTATTTTTTGGGTGTAGACAGGCTACATGAGGGTAATCCACATAGTGGCAATTTCCCTCTTATAGCATAGGAAACGGATTTGAAAGGGGGGATGCGGTAGGTTGTAGGAAGGTAGCCAAGGGTTAACTAGGGGCCCCCGGGCTATAGTTTAAGGATCCTACCCGGCATTCGCCTAAAAGTAATGCAGGACAAACGCTATAAAAACCTGCATCGGGTAGGTCGGGCATTTGGTACTTGTCCCACGCCCTTGGGATGACGGGAGAGGAGTTTGCTGTGGGGTCGCAGCCTTCCCCGTCGCCGTGCCTTGACCGGTTTAGGAGGCAGCTGGCCGACTGTTCCAATTTTTTTTTGAGGTGTAGACACGCTATGTATAGGATAATACACATGGTGGCAACTCCCCTCTTGTAGCATAGCATTGAAAAGGAGGATGCGGAAGGGTAGAGGAAGGTAGCCAAGGGTTAACTAGGGCCCCCGGGCTATAGTAATGCAGGACAAACCCTATAAAAACCTGCATGGGGTAGGTCGGGCATTTGGTACTTGTCCCACGCCCTTCCGATGACGAGAAAGGGGTTTGCTGTGGGGTCGCAGCTTACTCCTCGCCATGCCTTTACCAGTTTAGGAGGCAATTGGCCGTATGAAGGCAATGGGGACAGAATGCCTATTAAGATATCTATTATGCAAATATACAGAGAGAGTAATTCATAAATCCAGCTTAATTGTAACAGAATGGTGGTAATTTTATTTGTGACGTGTCGTAAACCATGCGTAAGAAGTTTATTGTTTGCTTGAAGGTCAGTAGAGGCGCAATGTCAGTTAATAGAGAGAAAATGGCGACTGCGATTCTTTTGGTCTTCATTCCTCGACTCGTCGTCCACGTAATTAGAGGCTAATTGTGCAGATAATCTCCTCAAGTACTGCAGACGGCCCTCGTTGTCCGCGGCACATGATCCGTGAAAACACCCCGATCCGTCCTTCCTCGTTAAAATGCCTCCCCGCCTAACAATGTATCAATTATTGTCTCTAATGAGCCACTTTGTATGGAGGGATGTTGCCGAGGCTCTCAAAGTTCCCAGGGACAGTTGGACATCGGCCGAGAGAATACCAGTGTAAAGCGATGTCACGATAATGGCTGCTGCATTCAAGGGACGGGACTTTTTGCGTCGTGTGCGCAATGGCGGCGCGCAGTCCGTAAATAACTCCAGCTTCCAAAGACCATCAACGTAGCCCCAATCCCCCATCTGTACGCGCAGTATGGCCAACATTACGCTGGACAACGAACGGCAAATTATTAATAAGAAAGACAGCCAAATACTGACAAAAGAAGTGATGATATAAACAACCGCACAACAACGTTTCTGGGATTCTTGTTCCTTTCTTCAGGTGCAGAAAAAAAATATAAGAGCCCAGAGAGAACATTTAATATATATACATTTTGTTTTCATTTTTTATTCGTTCATATTGGTTAAATTAATATTTGGCTTTTGAGTTTTGTCAACTTGACTAGTGCAGTTGTCTCTCTAACATTTTTTTTCTGCACCTGAAGGAAGGAACAAGGATCCCAGAAACGTTGTTTGTGTGGGATTTATATCATCACTTATTTTTTCTGTAGTTAGCTATCTTTATTATTATTATTATTAATTTCCAATCAGACGAAAATTTTTCTCCAACGTACCAGACGAAAATCGTAAGAAAAAGAGAAAAATCAGTAAGAAGAAAGACAACCGAGTAGTACAAGAGGCGTGACGATACAAATACCACACAACGTTTCTCTACTACGAAAAGTTAAATACGTTTAGGGGAGAGAAGGGGGGGTCAATTTCGGAAATGAGCTCGTGTTAAAATTAAAAAAACCCGCTTGGTTCTAGGGTTTTCCCTGCATCACTTTTAGGCGAATTGCCGGGTAGGATCCTTAAACCATAGCCCGGGGGCCCCTAGTTAACCCTTGACTACCTTCCTCTACCCTTCCGCATCCCCCTATTTCAAATCCATTCCTATGCTATTAAAGGGGAGTTGCCACCATGTGGATTACCCTCATGTAGCCTGTTTCTTGATTCTCGTTTATTTTTCTGTGGCCTCGATTAACCTCAAATTTGACAAGTCGTCAATTACTTACGTCATCGTGCGTCGTTAATATTTATTATTTTATTATTAAATTTGACTATATTATAATTTAAATGAAAGGATTATGTTGACAAAACTTTGAACAAAGTTTCCTGGACGTTTCCCTTCTCCAGGGCGTCATCAGTCCAGCAGCATCCTTAACATCAAGGAGCTTTACGATACGTTGTCCCCTCAAATGTCATCAATGCCGAGTAATTTTAACCTTCGTTTCCTAAATAAAATAATTGGCGCGTACGCCGCAACAATTGTTTCCTTATCACCCGCGCGTCCTGACACTTGAACAAACAAACCTTGAAGTTTTACCCGGATTCAAAGCGGAATACATTAAAACTTTATCGTCTGCAATCCGAAAAAAAAATTTTTTTCGCGAGAGTCCTTCGAATTTGATATAATTTAATAACATTTTTCGATAGTATTCTTCATGTTCGCTACTGTATTTTTAATTATTCCTTTATCTGTTATTTGTTTCCTTAAACACACACAAAGCATGAATACATTTTGGAAACACACACACACAAATGTGAGGTGCCAAGGTCTTATTTAAACCTCCAAAATAATTTGATAAAATGTAAAGACTGACTACTGTTTGAAGCTACTGATTTACAATTTATTTAACTACAACATTTAGAGTTGCGGCCAGGAACCCTCACATATGACCGCAGTTGCTGCTGGCCCTCGATGACCGTCCATGACCGTGCAACAAGTAACGTGGACCATATTCCTGGACCAACAACTTAAATTCTTCCAGAAAATTGTGTGATTCACCAAGTCCTTAAAATTGGGAGGTTCCTTGTCCCCCTACCCCGGCAAATTTTCCAAATTAACCCTCCACAGCGGAATTTTAGTGACAGTATTTTCCAGGTGACGTGACGAAGTGGCGACATCTAGACAATTTCTCCAACATTTCTAATATAGGAAGTTATCTGAATGAGGCACCTTGGTCTGTTCTGAGAGGTGCATGTTCCGGGGTCACAGACCTTGGGCATACGGTAAGAGTTGTCCGTTATTCCCATTGGAACAGTCGGCCAGCTGCCTCCTAAATAGTCGAGGCACTGAGAAGGGAATGCTGCGTCCCCACAGCAAACTCCTCTCCCGCTATCGGAAGGGCGTGGGACAAGTACCCCAATGCCCGACCTACCTGGTGCAGGTTTTTCTAGGGTTTTCCCTGCATTACTTTTAGGCGAATGCCAGGTAGGATCCTTAAACCATAGCCCGGGGGCCCCTAGTTAACCCTTGGCATCCTTCCTCTACCCTTCCGCATCCCCCCTTTCAAATCCCTTCCTATGCTATTAAAGGGGAGTTGCCACCATGTGGATTACCCTCATGTAGCCTGTTGCCTTAAAAAAAAAGTTTATGTCTTTTACGAGATTTAAAGAAACAATCCTTAAACTGTCACAATTTTTCAGCGATTTTAATTAAATTAAATTATTTAAAAATCTAATTGATTCTATGCATGTTTAAGCTGAACCGTAGACTCAATTAGATGGATTTTAAATGTTCTAAATAACCCAAACTACCCGATGCAGGTTTTCTAGGTTTTGTTCTGCATCACTTATAGGCTAATCCCTAAAACTACAGCCCGTGGGACTCCAGTTAACCTCTACCCTTTCGCATCCTCCCTTCCAAATCCCTTCCTATGCAGTTAAATGGGAGTTGCCACCACGTGGATTGTAGAAATAACTGTTTAATGAATACGGACGAGAAAAATAAATAATGGAAATGGAAACAATGTTTAATATTTTAAATAATGTAAATATATCACACATACTTGTAGTTGCAATGCGTAGTCGCTAAACACTATATGTTCCATCAGAATGGAGACACCTGTTAATTCTGTTGTTTATAATTAGTTCTTCGTAAAGGAAGTAGGTGTCGTCATACAAGGAGTATTTTATCAAGAACTTAAGAGTGTTCACTGGACCACACCAGAAGTCAAAATTCCTTAATGAATTACCATTTAAATCGTTGCCACCACGTGGATCAGCGTCATGCAGCCTTAAAGGAAGTGAGGTGACAGACGATTATAGACAAATATTAGGCAGAAAGTTTCTGGGGGAAAAGATGACTGTAGAATTTAAATATAATGGTTGAATAATTGTGACACTGTGAGGGTTGCTTCTTCTCTTTAAAACCTTTACAATATATGTAAGTAAAATGAAACACATTTTAACAACCTAATTATCCTTACACATGATTGCTTGTTAATCAATGCCCATTATGATGTGAGATACACGGAAATTAATTATGCCCCAATACGATCCACTTATCAAACATTAGCGTGCGTACTGTGTAGAAGTTTTGCAGTCAATAATTAGGCAACAAATATATATTTTTAAAAATAATGAAACGAACAATATTGTTTGTCAAGAGAGCGTTGGAGTGAAATCTTCAAACAGAGAGAGAGAGAGAGAGAGAGAGAGAGAGAGAGCAGATGGAGAGGGAGAGAGGGAGGAGAGGGAGAGAGGGAGAGAGAGACAGTGTAACGACCTTAAAAGATATATTTTTCTTACTGTCTCCTCCTGATTAACATTAAAATGACTTCTAGGGACAGAATCCTCGTTGAATTTTGTAGAAACACAGCTGTTGGCCAATTTAGTTCCCTGGCATGAGAACCTGAAGCTTTAGTTAGGGAGCAAACGAGGAGGAGGCAAGCGAGTGTAAAACTCCCTTGCCACACGCAAGTCTCCGTGTATAAAGTAAGTTTGGTCACGCCACACACTCAGAAGACCAAAC